>JAKSZP010000054.1:0-263345 GCA_022478985.1 Massospora cicadina | reverse complement strand
CAAGGCTCAACTTCATTTCCAACGGTTAGCATGATGGCGTTTAGCCTGACGAGCGGCGGGAATCCCCCAAGGCCATCCCATATAGGGACAGGACCATTTGGCTGGGAATGGGTTTGGGGCGGCCAACCCACCCACACTCGATTTTTTAACCGTTCATTTGGTTGGCAGTAGTGCATCGGGCACAACGCCCAAATTACTATCAGAGGGCTTCAAACCCTCATCAATAGCGCCTGATATTTGTTCTACTGTTTTAGGGATCAAATTGGAACTGTCAGGCGATCTGGCCAATATCTCATTCTTCATGCTTTTACAGCCATTTGAATCTCAGCCATCAGCCAGATTGCCACCTGAATTAGATTTGGCCAATTTCAGTTTGACAATCTCGGCACAGATTTCACTAATTCCCACAACAGTTCTGCTGAGGTAAGTGAGGGAATTGTGGTGGGATCCAAAGTAGACGGGCTGTCACCCATCGCTCATCAACTATGTGAGCGAGATCGCCCTGGGTGATGAGGGGTACCGCCATCTTCTTTGGTGTCTTTTTATTCAGGAACGAAAAGATAGCTCAATCAAGAGCCAAAGGACACTCCCTGAGACTTACAATGGGTGTACTAATTAGTGCCGTTTGAAGTGTATCAAAGGCACATTGGCGCCATTATGTCCATTTAAACATGGCATCCTTCTTTACTAGCTCAAACAGTGGACCTCCAGTGAAACTGAAATTGGGTATGAAGCGTCAGTAATAACCCATCATCCCCAAAAACACCTGAATGTCCCGCTTACTAACTGGCTTAGTCATCTTCCAGGTAGCTTCCACCTTGGCGGGTGGGGTCTTAGCTCAATCTCATCCACCACAAAACTGAGGTACTCCAGCTGACCCTTAAAGAAGTGACTTTTCCAGGGCTTGAACTTAACATTGGCCTCAGCCAGTCAGCAAAATACCTCTTCCAAATGGGTAAGGTGTTCAGTGAACGTGCGAGAGAAGACATTAATATCATCAAGGTATATGAGTACACACAACAGCTTCATATTGCCCAGAATGGTATCGATTGCTCTTTGGAATGTAGCCAGGGCATTACTTAGCCCTTGCAGCATTTGAAATAATTGGAAAAGCCCTTTGGATGTGATTATGGCGCATTTTTCTTGTTCTGCCGCAGGCAACTCAATTTTCAAATAACTGGATATCAAATCCATTACCAAGAAGTAGCGAGCTCAACCTAACCAATCCAGCGCATATCAATCCATGGAAGAGGGTATGAGTCTTTTTTGGTGACATTATTGAGCTTCCAGTAGTGATTACTACGCAGTTGTACCATCCTTCTTTTTAAAAATTAGGACAGGAAAAGCCCACAGACTCTTAGATGGTTCAAGCATTCCCTGCTCTAGCAGCTTGTCAATCTCCTCAGTGATGACTTCTTCAGCTGCCCTTGATCTGCGGATTAGCCGAGACCTGATGGGGATGATCCCCCATGTCCAGTCGATGAACAACCCCCCAAGCGCACCCCAAATCATGATCATCAACTGCAAAAATCTCTTTATATTTGAAATAAAGCTTCCTCCCGATCCTTCTGATCTTCTTATAACCCCATTAAATTCTCCCGTGGCACAACCACCATTACACTGGGAAGCAGCTTGATGGGCAGACTAAATTCATCCAAAGAACTAAACTCGTGAACCTGGTTGATCTCCTTAACCAGTTTTAGATGTAAATACGCTAAAATCTGATGTCAGCGGATTTGGATTGGTCTGTTCTGAAGATTTGCTATCAATATCTTGATCTCCCCATGGCCTGGGAGTATGATGCCTGGAGCCACGTGGGGCTCAAGCCTTGATTGCTGATAAGGCCCAATGATCTCCCTGTAGAGCCCATCTGGCACTTCCACCTCTAACTCAGTGCCTACTATTACTTGATGTCCAGAGGGAATGGATATAGCTCCAGCTGTTCTAAGCGGTAGCCCCTGATATTCATATATCTGATTGGGAAGGGTAAAGTTTTCCCTTTTAATCGATGATAGAGCACGGGAATCACCCCATCGCTGTATGCAAGGTTGATTTTTCCCATATGCACTGAGCCCTTTGGTACTCCACTGGAGGTAAAATAAATTGGGATCTGCTGTCTTAAAATAGCGAGGGTCACTTCCATCATGTCAACAGCCCCATAGTGTCACATAAAAGCAGTCCCAATCAACAGATCATAGTTGCTATTTGGTAATACTACTGCTGGAGCCACCACAACAATGGAACCAAACTGCAAGGGAAGCGCGCTATACGCTCCTTCAGACACCATGTTTCCGCTCCAGCGGTCCCATACACCTCTCATTGGTCTATGTCAGGTTTCAAAGATAACTTTGCCTCCAACTTAGTGGAGACAATGTTAATAGGAGCGCCTATATCAATTCTAGCTCGTACTTGGGTTTTTAGGCTACCACAATGTCACAGTAATTGCACTCCAAGTAAGATGGATGCTGGCTATTTACTACGTGTACATTCAGCGGTTCACGTTTTCCCAGGAAACTTATAATAACTGCGCTGACTGTAGGGTACTCTGTTATAATAGCGTCCACTGGAAGGGCGAACTCTACTCCTCTTAGAGACAACGCATCTGCAAATGGTTCTAGCTGGTCTGATAGGACTTTTGTCAATTATTTGACAAGCATAAGGCTTTGGATTCTCTGGAAACCTTGATTCCGCCATTTCTTTGACTTGTGTTTGGGGCAGCGCATTTACTTCCCCAGCCAGCTGTTGGTAGAGGGAGGTATCATCAAACTGGGAGGCTTCTGCTGCAATTACCACAGTAGATTCAGGTGGGACGTATGAATATGAGATAGCGGAAGCAGAGAGTCCCATCTCTACTCCGCTCTGACTTTTCCCTGAAAACTTTGATCCTGTTGTATGTAAGGGATCCGTCAATTGGGGCACCATTGTCCCATGTTCCCAGTGCGACCGCAATTAAAACAGCTTACTCCATAGGTCTTGCATCTGTGCTTAATATAAGTTGGCCCACTCAGAAGGGTATACCAAAGATTATCAGCGTAACCAGACCTACATTGGTAGAACGCCTGCTGTTGATCAACATATTTAGGGCTGAAGCGGTAGTTGGTCAGTTGTCAATCAGCAGTAATGGGATGGATGTTAGACTGCGATGAGTAACCTAGTGGAACCTGCACTGACGGGTTGATTCCCCCACATGATTAGGGATGGCAATGGCGACAGTGTGAATCTGTTCAATGTTGGGTGGAGGGAAAGTTACAGCTAAGAGACGTACAAACTAAACAAGTTTAAGAAGAGGTCCATCATCCTCCAACAACGGGGCCATGACATTGTAAATCTTAGGGTATGGCTTCACCGCAGAGGACATAGCAATGCACACATCAACCTCATATAAAATCCCTGCCCCAATCAACACATGGGCTTCCAACGTAAATCGCTCAGAAAATGTGGTGAGGGTCTCATTTTGCTGAAACCCAATGGTCAAGAACTCAGCTTTCCACTGCAACCTCTTTGAACTTCTGCCGAACAACTGCAGCACTGTCTCCTTAACTTCTTGGTATGTAGCGGAACTATCTATAAGGTAACGAAAGACTTGATCAGCACTTCCAACATCCAAGGTTAAGATCAACAGTTTCGCCCTTCGCCGGTCTAAGGTTCCTTCAGTTGCAAAACAAATCATCAAAAGAATCCATAAATATTTCCTTCATGATCAAATGGCGACAGCTTATCACTGCAAACTTCCTGGAGCAGAGCATTTTGTCTTTTGAGCACAGTGACCAATGCAAGTTTTAATTCCTCATATGCAACGGCCCCAGCTGTCATGGAAGCAGCTGATAAGAATTAGACTGGGCTCCCAGTCAGGGTGTGTGAGCACCCAGTGGAGAGCTCAGAATCCCAAGGGCACAGCGGTCTGTGCGACTAGAAGAAGGGGAGATCTATTGGGGATGTGAGGAAAGTAAATATTCATTAACGTACCAAAGACCCCTAAGGTAAACCAGATGGTTGCAATGGAGGCAACCGCGAGGCTTGTGGGGGCAACCCCCAAGGGCGGGATAGGTGGGGAGTATGATGACTCCTCCAGGGTTTGCAGTTTCTAGCCTTTGGTTTCAAGTAGGTGAATCTGTGCGCCAGATAGTGGTGGCATAGGGCCCACCGCGCGGGTAGGGGTGCTGTCAGAGGGGAAAATGGACCCACAACAAGCGTTGGGGCTGAGCCCCCCTTGGGTGGGATGCTCTGGAGCCCTAAGGTTGGTGGGATTAGTGGCAGAAGAGCCAGGCGTGGGGGCTGAGCTTACGGGCATTGGGGCAGGGCGCCCTGAGGCTGCTCCAATAGGGGAGTGGTCTCAGAAATCCCAGCGGTAAAGCGAACAGATGAGTTTGCAATAGATGGGTATGTAAAAATGGATGGAGAATCGACTACATCATTAAGAATGAGGTGGTTTACCGCAGATACAATCCACCGCCATGTGATGGGGTCAGGTGACCAGATGACTGATTTGGCAATCATTGGGATGATTATTTGGGTGGCAGCATGCTTCGCCAGATTTATTGGCAGAATCTTGTAAAAAAACAAACAGGCGGAGTCCACGCTAAGCCATTTGGGGTATTCAGGCTTTATTTAGCACAAATCATGGGAAGAATAGAGAATGAACTAACAACTGCCCCTCAGCAGGGAAGTTGCCTTAAGTGTTGGGAGAATTGCATAGTGGGGATGCTGAGGGATTGGGTGATTGAGGATCGGCAATGGGATTTGGTTGGCTGGTGGGTGGGGGTGGAGGGATGCCCAAAATCTTGGCAAAAATCAAAAAAAAGTTTGCAGATTTTTCTGATTTTTTGGGGCCAGACCAGGTCAATGGTACCAATATGGACCTTGACCATTCAAGTTGGGCTGTTCACACCGTTCAAATTTCCTGATCTGTCCTGGGGGGATGTGGCCTTGGTGCTCAGTTGTCCACAACATGGTCTGAACTCTTGATTTGATTGTTTACATGATCCAAACTTCCCGTATCCATCCCAGGGGGTAGGGGCAGCTGGTCTGAGTCACTTGTAATTTGGTTCAAGACCTGAATCGTGTTCCAATCTAATTTTTTGGACCTGGTCAGTCCATACTGGCTCCATTAGCCCAGAATTTACAGACTGGGCTCTGATACTAGCACTGGCTATTTCCTCAAATTTTGGTATGTTTTCTCTGGTGAGTGAGGGGTCCCAGGGGCCCACCCATGGCCTCTGGCCTGCATAATCTCTTGGCAGGTCCCCTCTATTAATATTACCAGGGTTGAGGAGGGGGAGGGGAGAGATCTGATTATCGTTAGGAGATGGGCAGTCACCCAGCGCTCATCAACCATGTGCGCCAGGTCGCTCAACTGTGACAGGGGGTCCAAATTGGGCCTTTGGGCCCTTTTTGTCCAAAAGGGATGCTGCTCCCTATCCAGTTGTAGGGGCTGGTCCCCAGGACTTACACTAACCTTTCCTTATTTGACAGGGAGGAGGCCCCCACCTGGGGCATGGACCAGGGCATAGTTCTTGTGCCTCTCTGGGAGCTTTATGGCCAGGATGGCTGCGATCTTCTGGGGGGGATGGGGGGCTGCCGGGTGGGAGTTGTGGAATTTCTCTATCAGGTCCTTGCAATTTGCGCATCGCGTGCACTCACCCAGCTGTTCTCATAAGAGGGGTAGCCTTTACAGGCAACCAGGTATTGAACGGATCTGTGGGACCTCTGGAAAGCCAGGATAGCCTCCACCTCCACTTCCTAGGATTTGCCAACGAGTATTGGCTCTGGTGATGTTGGCCTTTCCCCTTTGAAGGGGGTCAGAAGGGAGGTGTGGAATATATTAGCTGCTTCCAGTGAGCAGGCAGCTTCAAATGATAGGCTCCATTGCCTAAGTCTTTCTCCACCTCGAAGGGGCCAGAGCATTTGGCTGCGAGTTTCTGGGTGGGGGCTTTTAAGGGAAGATTGTGGGTGTCCAGCATAACATGGGAGCCGACTTTGATCTTGTGTCCAGGGAGGCACTTCCATTGGCAAACTTTTTTGTAATCCTCGATGGACTTTGTCAAATGTTCACAAACCAGTTTGTGTGTCTCGCGGAGTGCACACATGCAGTCTTCAGCTGCATGGACTGCTGAGGAGAGCTGGGGGCCAATTTGGAAGGAGTGGTTGTAACCCAGGGTGGCCTCAAAGGGGGAGAGGTTGGTCAAGGAGTGGAGTGAATTGTTATATGCAAACTGTGTGAGGGGAAGATCCTTGGCCCAAGTGTCCTGTGAGGCTGTCGCATAACAGCGCAGGTACTGCTCTAGTACCTGGTTCACCAGCTCAGTCTGCCCATCAGAGTGTGGTTGTAGGCAGTAGATCTGCAGGGCTTGATGCTGAGGAGGGTTAACAACTCTTCCCATAACCGGGCGGTGAACTGGGGTCCCCAGTCGCTCACTATCTCTTTGGGGAGATGAAACATGGCAAAGACATGGTTGACAAATAAATTTGCGGTCTCCACAGTGGTAATAGAGGAGAGGCAGGGGATGAAGAGCGCGAACTTGGTAAATCAATCAACGACTACCATGATAGCATATGTGCCATTAGAGGGGGGAGCCCCACGATGAATTCCACGGGCCTTCCGCTTGCTGCAGGGGGTGTAGCAACCCCTTCTTCCCAGAACGGTCTGATTTTGCCTGGGTGCAGGTGACACAGCGGGAGATTCAGGAGGGAATGTCCTTTGAGGACCCTGGCCAATTATAAGTTCTCTTTATGAGATCTGTGCACTTCTTGATGCTGGGGTGCCCAACAGTCTGGGGGACATGGTGTTCCTTGATAACACAGTTGCGTAGAGATGGGGGGACCCAAATCTGATCATGGAACCAGATGGTTCCCTCCCGCAAAGTGTATGGGACTCTCTTCCAACTCAAAGACTCTAGGTCACTATAGAGCTCTAACCCTTCGGGGCAACAGGTCTGGGCAGCAAGGACATGGAGGAGGAGCGGGGCATCTGGGGCAAGGTCGGCAAAGGCTACCATCTGGGGGTCAAGGAGAGGATTTGGGAGGGGGGCACTACAGTACTAAGCTCTAGCAGGTCCTCTCCACCATTGGGTGATAGAGATGGGTTCCGGCTGAGCATGTCTGGAAGCACATTCAGGGGTCATTTTATGAATTCATATTTAAAATGAAACCCACATAGGTCCTGGTATGTGCAAGTTTGCCGGTGCCCCAACTTCTGGGGTTTGCGGTAGTATAGTAATGCCTTAAGGTCAGTCTAAACGGTGATTTCATTCTGGGCGCCCTGCAGAAGGTATCTCCAGTGGGTGAATGACCACGCCACTGCCGCTAGCTCCTTGTCATATATTGGCCACGCTTGTTCTGTGGAAGTGAATTTGCAGGAGTAGTAGGCCACTGGGTGCTTGACCCCCTCATGCTCCTGTAGCAGCATGGCACCCACCGCCACTGACAAGGCGTCGCAGGCTACAATGAAGGGGCAGGAGGTGCTGGCATGCCGCAGGACTGGGGTGGTGAGGAAAACCTCCTTGATAGACTCGAAGGCCTGCTGGCATTCTGGGGACCACTTGAAGGGGCGTTCTTCCCTTTGAGGGGGTGAAGGGGTGCCGCCAGTTGGGCTAGGGCTGGGTGAATTTTTTAAGAAGGTGATGGTGCTGAGGAAACTTCAAAGTTGTTTCTGTGTAGTAGGGGCAGGCCAAGACTGGATCACCTCGAGCTTAGAGGGGGAAACAGCATATCCGTCCTTCATGATGAGGTTACCTAAGAAGATCACTTCATCCCAGAAAAATTCGCACTTTGAGGGTTTTACGAAGAGCCCTGCTTTGTGGAGGGCTGCCACCACTGCTTCTAGATCCTTGGCGTGTTGCTCCGTGGTAGGGGAGTGGTTTAGAATATCATTGATGTATGCTACAGCGCATGAGAAGTGCAAGTCCCCAAGCACATTGTCAATGAGGCATTGAAAGGTGGTGGAGCATTCTTCAGTCCGAAGGGCATCACTCTGAATTGAAAAAAACCCCAGTGGGTGCGTATAGCTGAGAGCCACTCTTGTCCCCTCGCCACCCTCACCTGGTTAAAGGCGTTCACCAGATCCATCTTTGAGAAGACCCAGGATTTGGCAATGGCTTGGGCGATGGTTTGCTCTAAGGGCAGCGGCTAGGTTCAGGGATGGTGATGTTGTTGAGGTGGCCATAGTTGACGCAAGGGTGCAGGGTGCCTTCTGATTTCCGAGTGAAAAATATGGGGGAGGCGACAGGTAAAGATTTCTTGATAAGCATTCCTTCTCTAACATCTCGTCTAGCCAAGTCCCCAAAGCCTTGTCCTCTTCCTCAGTGTAGGGGTAGAGGGGGCAGTTATCTTGACTAGATCGACCATCAGCTGAAACGTTAGGTCATATTTGGAGTGTAGGGGGAGCTTGGAAGCCAGCGACATGTCAAAGATGGACGCATAGGGGGTTAGGAAGGGTGGGAAGTCCAAAGGGAGGTCAATAGGTTGGGATCTGGGGGAAATAGAGCCGAGGGATGTGTCAAGAGGGAGGGCTTTCAACAAGGGAAACTCTCCACTCAACTTGAGGTTTGAGAACAACAAGGAGTTTTTTCAAGATTAATGCGGACCTGCTGTCGCTGCCACCAGCCCACCCCCAAGATCACAAGGTAGAGCAAGTCCTGTACGGCTGAGAAGTGGTCACTAAACCCAAAGTCGTGAATGGAGAAGTGCAACGGGCGTCAGACGCGGTAAGACTTCATGGGCTCTGATGAGGCGCCCAGGACCGATGAGGCTTCTTCTATCGCCAGGTCCAAGGAATGTGCCACACTGAGGTCAATAAAGTTGCCTGCTTCTCTGGTGTCAAGGAGGGCTTGCACGGTAAGTTCACCTGACTCTGAGGGGAAAGAGATAGGGAACAAGAAGTAGGCTTGATCCTTTTTATTGGGGTGGGCGAGGGAGAGGGCAGCTGAGGAGGGGGCATGACCCATCATCAGAAGAGATTTACCAAGAGGCGCCGGGCTGGTCTGTAGCTGGGGAGGGGTTTCTGCTTCATCCTTGTCTCAAATGGGGCAGTGAGGGTTGATGCATATGCCCGCTCCACTCTCTTTGAGGGGATCCTCCGAGTTAACTGAGGAGGGTGATAGCACCAGGATAGGCAGGCTCTGAACTCTGGGGGATTGAGGACCCACTCTCCTGATCCAGAGTGAGAGCAAGAGATGCAGCAGGCAGGGGCTCTTCCGAGGGGAGGGTACCCAAGGTGGGTACAGTGGAGGCGCAGAGGGCGGAAAGGCCTGGGGGACGCTTCCCTTGGCTGTGACCACTGGCAGGGGAGATGGGGTGGCACACGGCACCTCAAGAGCTGCAACAACACACGTGGGGGTATGGAAAGGCCTGGCCCCAATTGCACAAGCCACAGAGAATGCAATTTCTAAGGACCCAGGGAGGGGATCCTAAGATGCATGGGCGGCCACAGTGGTGTCCAAGGCATCTCGGAAGGTAGAGATGGCGATTTCAGGAGGGATGGGCACCGTGGGGGCCAGGACCACGAAGGCTTTGATCAGGGAGGGTAGGTCCGTGGCTGTCTGTCCTAGTGTGAAGAGATGGAGGAGGCGCACCAGTCTAGACTCAGGGGCCTGGACCACCAAAGTGACCAGTGCCAGTAGAGGGGGGTTCCCAGACTTAGCAGCAGAGTGGAGCACTCCCCTGACCCAGCGGCGGACGTCCCTATCTAGGGCGTCAAGGAGAGCTACGCTCTGCTGGGCATCAGAGGGAAGGAGAGATTTCCCCCCATCAGCGATGAAGCACACCTGAAGTTCCACCAGGACACCCAGGATTTGGTCGGCCACCTCATCAGAAGGGATAGGGGGATTCCAACCCTATAATGTTGACTGATGGGGTGAAACTTGTCACCAGGGCTCGGCAGGGTGGGGACCAGGTCAACACAAACTGGTGGCACGCTTAGAGGAATGAGGAGCTGACCAGTAGGAGAAAGCCAGGTCACAAAGAGAGAGTACGTTTAGGGTAAGGGCATAGTCCAACGCTTTGCCAGTGCCAGCGAGGAGGGCGGAGAAGGCCGAATTTATTGGTCAGTTCATTATGTCATGGAAGCGGCTGATAAGCATTAGACTGGGCTCCCAGTCAGGGTGTGTGAGCACCCGGTGGAGAGCCCAGAATGCCAAGGGCACAGTGGTTCACGTGACTAGAAGAAGGCGAGATCTATTGGGGATATGAGGTTAGCAAATGTTCATTATGTACTGAAGGCTCCCAAGGCAAACCAGATGGTTGCAATGGGTGCAACCGCGAGTCTTGTGGGGGCAACTCCTAAGGGTGGGAGAGGCGGGGAGGATGACAACTCCTCCATGGTTTGCAGTTGCTGGCCTTTGGTTTCGAGTAGGTTAATCTGTGCACCAGAGAGGGGCGGCACAGGGCTCACTGCGCGGGTAGGGGTGCTGTTGGAGGGTAAAATGGACCTGTGATGAGCGTTGGGGCTGAGCCCCCTTGGGCGGGGTGCTCTGGAGCCCTCAGGTGGGTGGAATTAGCAACGGATGAGCCAGGTGTGGGGGCCGAGCTCGTGGGCATTGTGGTGGGGGCGCCCTGAGGCTGCTCCAATAGGGGAGCAGTTTTGGAAATCCCAGCGGCAAAGTGAACGGATGGGTTTGCATTAGACGGGTACACAAAAATGGATGGAGAATTGACTCCATCATTGAGAATGAGGTGGTTTACCGCAGATACAATCCACCGCCATGTGATGGGGTCAGGTGACCAGATGACTGATTTGGCAATCATTGGGATGATTATTTGGGTGTCAGCATGCTTCGACGGATCAATTGGCGGAATCTTGTAAAAAAACAAACAGGCAAAGTCTGCGGCAAGCCATTTGGGGTATTTGGGCTTTATTTAGCGCAAAGTGTGGGAATAATAGAGAATGAACTAACAACTGCCCCTCAGCAGGGAAGTTGCCTTAAGTGTTGGGATGATCGCATAGTGGAGATGCTGAGGGATTGGGTGATTAGGATCGGCAATGGGATTTGGTTGGCTGGTGGGTGAGGGGTGGAGGGATGCCCAAAATCTTGGCAAAAATCAAAAAAAGTTTGCAGATTTTTCTGAATTTTTGGGGCCAGACCAGGTCAATGGTACCAATCTGGGCCTTGACCATTCAAGTCAGGCTGTTCACGCAGTTTGGATTTCTTAGATTTGTCCTGGGGGCTGTGGCCTTGGTGCTCAGTTGTCCACAACATGGCCCAAACTCTTGATTTGATTGTTTACGCGATCTGAACATCCCGGATTTGTCCTGGGGGTAGGGGCAACTGGTCTGAGTCACTTGTAACCTGGTTTGAGACCTGAATCAAGTTCCATACTGATTTTCAGACCCAGCCAGTCTGGACTGGCTCTGTTAGCCCAGAATTCGCAGACTGGGCTCTGATACTAGCACTGGCTATTTCCTCAAATTTTGGTATGTTTTCTCTGGTGAGTGAGGGGTCCCAGGGGCCCACCCATGGCCCCTGGCCTGCATAATCTCCTGGCAGGTCCCCTCTATTAATCTTACCAGGGTTGAGGAGGGGGAGGGGAGAGATCTGATTATCGTTAGGAGGAAGGGCAGTCACCCAGCGCTCATCAACCATGTGCACCAGGTCGCTCAACTGTGACAGGGGGTCCACTTGGGCCTTTGGGCCCCTTTTTATCCAAAAGGGATTCTGCTCCCTATCCATTTGTAGGGGCTGTTCCCCAGTACTTACACCAGCATCTTGTGCAGATTCCTTATCAAAGCAACCAGAATGTGACATAGCAGGCAACTGAGCTTTTATTATTTTATAACTGATCAATGGGCCCCCTTTAGTGAGCACCACTGTTATAATTTGGCGGAATTGTTGAGACACGCTGTAAGGGATTTTGCACAGGATTTGGCCCACTGAGCAATAGGACCAACGATATGATGATTGTGGCCCTCAGTAACAACAGAATAAACTATATATAATAAATATGGAGCACTTTCTCCCACTACAATTTTTTATTTAATCTATAAACACAGCGGATCCTCACTGTTTCACTCACTCTATCCTATTAATGACCAACCTTTTCTTAATCGCCCATCTTGCTTATATATAGCAGCTTCAGATGATACCACTCTCATAGCTTGGATTATTCTGTTCCGCAAATTCTCCTCGTTTTGGCTTATTATTCTTTTAATTCTCTATCGCCAAATTGTAGGAGATTTAATTTGTATTCATCAAATGTCAACATCGCCTTATCGCCTTATTTAGAGGCAATCCAATAATAAACCCGTTATATCCCAATATCACCTCGTCTCAAGGCACTTAAACAATTGTAAATGATATCATTTTTTGCAGATTCTTCCCAATCCGCCCTAGTGGTCCCACTATTATCATCCAGTCATATTGGAATCATGACAACGCAGTAACGATGGGACATGGAAGTTGGGTTTGGGGATTGGCTCCGGAAGGCTGGTCCCTAGTATGGTTAGCTATGAGGCTCTTACTTCCCAATTTCCTCGTGGAATATTGGTGCAAACCCGTCTGTGACACAAGCTAGCAATGATGGAGTAGAGTGACCTTTAGCTTTCTCTTCAAGTAGATGTCCCTAGCACAACTAAAGTATGATATCTATGATAAAGAAGTCCTGAAAGCTGATGAATTTATGCAATACTGAAGATACTAATTGCATGGATCTAATGAACCTTCACTGTTAGAACGGATCATAGAGCACTACCCTACTATTGTTCCCTTGAAGCTAACCCCACAACAATCTCATTGGATGGAATTTCTCTCAGACTTGTCATTAAGAGACTTTATGAGGGGCAGCAACAACCTTGTTCCTCATGAACTTTTCAGAATCCTGGCTTTGCACTAGATCCATCTTTTGTATTGGAACTCAACATCCTGTTGCTGATAAGATCTGGACAAGTCATAGAGAGATCTTACTCATAAGTGCCCACCATCCTCACCATGTCCTCGTCATCAAAGGAGTCAGACATTTCCTCTATAGTGAGGCTCTTACAACCCTTTCAGCCAAATATATAAGGTCAAAGCAGCTTGCTGTAGGAATGGAATCTCTCCTGACCAAAAAGATCAGTTTTTAGTAGGTGTCATCTTAAATCAAGGAAAGTGGTGGATAACCCCAGATCCCATTAAAAAAAAAGTAATTAAGGAGCATCTATACCCCTCTTCCAGTCAACTGTAAAAAGAACAAACCAACAGACCTCATATATAGATTTTATATCTGTAAAGGTCTAACCTTTTATGTGGCATGTACACTAAGTCCTATTTGAACTGTAATCGCCCCAAGGCCAATTTTCAGATGGCCACAAGACTCCTAGTCTTTCTTTGAGAAGAATAAGACCCCTGAGTTCCGTGTCAATGGATTTTTATTGTGGAACTACCCCCTTCATGATGTTATAAGGCTACCATGGTGGTAGTTGACAGCTTTACTAAGATTCCTCATTACAACCCTTTCCACAAATTAACATAACTTCTAATCAACCTTCTGAATCACTTTTGAATAACATCTTCTTCCTGCACAGGCTATCAACGATATTGTAATTGGTAGAGGCTCCCAAGTATAGCTCAATTTTTGGAGGCATTACTGTCCTTGCTCCAAGTTTTATCATTCACTCAACCACATTCCACCTTCAGTCATATTCCCAGACAGAGAGGAGGTTTAAAGTTTGGAGCATTCCCTCTAGATTTTATACAAACTTTGAACAAGACAGATGGGTCTTACACCTTCCCATAGCTCAGTTTTCATAAAACTTTATTAAACACTCATCTATGGGCACATCCCAGTTTTTGCTAGCTATGGGTATAATCCCAGTTTTAACCTTGGTCCTTATCCTAGTACAAAAGCAATAAAAGCAAATATTAGGGCGCAAGCATTTGAGAGAGATTCATCAAAAGGTAAATGACCACTTGGTTGATTCTGGGAGGATCTTCAATAAACATGTTGATTGAAAATGCCAAAAGTGCTTTAAAAATTAAAAACTAGCTTGTCTGATAGCTCCCAGCTTTTAATTACACAGGTTCAGTATTTGCATGATTTGCGTTGCTTGATAAATATATATGAGTGAAAATAGTATGATGACCATTATACATAGTAGAATAATTAAACAAGATGTGGTCCAACGCTAAACTTAGAATAATCCACAAAATACTAATTTGACACTTAGGGACTTCTTTTCTATTCTTTGATGAACTAAATCAACTTAAGATTCAGAGGTTCACAGCCTTAGTTCTTATCACGCTGAGTCAGCGGAGATTCACATCAAAGTTCTGCTTCTCTTCTAAGGATATCCAATCCTTACTTTTTATACACAAAAAAGAGTCCACGATTATTGTACTACAACAAGAATTAACTGAAGATGAATAGAACTTAATGATGCTAGTTGCAAATGTAAAATATCTCTCTGCACTCTGCTCCCTTTTTAAATTATTAAGGGATATAAATGTTGCTAATAATGCTTCATAACCAAGTGGTAAAACATTTAGCTTGAAAAACTGAGGACCCCCAGTTCAAATCTCACTGGGTATGCATGTAATTTTCTTAAATATCAATGATATAACTAATAATGACAGAAAGGTCTGATGTAAGAGATAAAGAATTGCTGATGTTAAACATCAGTTAGCCGCCAATCTTCTTTATAATTAATTTTACCCAAATCAGGTAATTTCTTACATCTCAGCAATTTCTTCCTCCTTAAAGGAACTAGAGATATAAGCCTATGTCTTTAATGGCTACCTGCCATACAAGGATCTCGGTCAAACTTGCTAGATAATTCCTAAAACCTGTATCAACCCCACAATTGGTGAGACAAATGTAATATCTGGTCTTTTTCTATCTTATAGCCACTACAATTGCTCCCTATTTTATCAATATGAAATGATAGAAAATTTATAGAGGGAATTTGGCGCCCAACTCCATGGTTGATGCCTCAGCCATGAAACGGCAGCCGTTGCCATTAAATTTCCTATAATGTCTCTACCAGCAATGATCTTCATCAAGTTAGGGATTCTTCAGTTGGATATTCTAGAGACCTAAAAATGGAAATAGCTAGAAAACGTGTCCCTAACGTTCCCACTCAATCACAGCAAACTAACCACATTTGGCTAGCAACCTGATTGGGTAATGGGTCTCTTCATCTATTATATCAGGTCATGAACCAATTTACTGATTTGCTAGTTGTAAGTGGCATCACTCGCCGCACAACTGCTGATTAAATTCCCAATCAGTTGGTGATGAAACCTGGCTGATCCAAATTGGTACACTGATAGTAAAATAGCAATCAACTATCAGATACCCTAATCTTGTCAGCAACTCTGCCTAACAAGAGCTTAAGCATTTTCACGGATTGATAATAACAGATTCAAACCTGGAGAATTACCCAAAATCCTAAGACATTATTAACCTGAAATCTAAGTCATCCAATATCCAATTCATTTACTAGAAGGAATCGTCCCCTAGTAAACCAGCAGATAGCCTAGGAAGCTGTAAAGTTGGTAAAAAATCCCAACAAATATTATCCTAGGACTTAATCATGGATAACGTGAAGAACCTCTACTTAAAGCAGCCCTGTCAAAAGCTTAGACCAAGCATAGTGGACAATTCAAGGTATTCTTAAGGTTGGCCCATCCAACTATCAGCTTGACTTCTCTATTACCATTAAGGTCTTCCAGACCTTTCATAAAGCCTCCTAACCCCAACTCTGGTACCATGCCAGATGCTCCATATTCTAACATGGTAGTTGGTGAGACTGAGTTTGGGATTGATGCCATACTAGCCTCAAGGCTTTCCTACCATTTTCTACAATATTTGGTGTCAAAATTCTGATATGATTGGACAATAAGCACTAAGTCAGTATTGTGGAATGGTTAGAA
The DNA here is from genome assembly GCA_022478985.1 of Massospora cicadina. NCBI lineage: Eukaryota > Fungi > Entomophthoromycota > Entomophthoromycetes > Entomophthorales > Entomophthoraceae > Massospora > Massospora cicadina. Next base: position 247,506 of record JAKSZP010000054.1, on the reverse strand, counting down.
TCCACCGAGTTTGAGTTTGAGTTATAATTTTAGAGCACCTAGAGATGAGGTGATATCAAATTATAATGGATTGTTAATTAAATTACTTCCATATGAGGCAATTAGGAAATATTGATTTACAAAAATGTTTGGTAAATCTACTCAAATTAGGTGATCATGAATTTAATGAATAAAGAATTGCTGAAACCAATGGGATATGCAAACTGAATTACTAAGCCAAGGAAATGGTATCATCCAAAGTCACTTAGATATAGGTGATATAAGAATATTGACAAGGGAGGTTGTTGATATTTTAGAGTGAAGAGGAACAGCAAGGATTCGCTGTATTTTATAAAAGTAAATTAAAGGAGTGTCATTGGAGCAATTGCTTTATTTTTACTAAGTTTATTACCTTGTTCTGAGTTGATGATCACCATATTGTCACTCCTATTATTCAGTGGACTGAATCCTGCACAAAAACCCTTTGGTGTATCTCCAAGATACCACCAAAATTATGATATTTGGTATCTAGAAGGATATGCATAGGATGAAAATAGCTGAGTATTTGTAATAAATTTGACCTATGCTCCTGTAGTAGTTGAGTTATATTGTAAGTTTCATGATGATTTAAGCTCCATGTCCTCACCCTCAACCTTTGCATAAATGAAGATTCTAAACTTTTACAAGAGCTATGCCATTTTTGAAAAACCTTCAGGTGGAGTGGTCCCCCATTAAATAGTGGAGCGTGATGTCACAGCTAGTGCTATAATTTTAGGTGTAGAGCATCCCCAAAGGAGGTTTGGGTACCTACCTAAAGAAGGTGGTAAAAACTCCTTGAAAATTTAATGACGACCTCTCTCAGGCAATAGACAAGAAATGAGCAGTGGCTCTTATACCTGTGACAGCCCTAAAAATTAATCCAATAATTGAGAAAGATACCTAAATTTAACTAAAGTTTAAAAAATAATGAAGTATAAGGTCATAGACATGGGAGAATTTTTACACTATGAGATTAAGCTGCTTAGTAAAGTTTCTAATAGTGGTTTTGATTTCAGGACCCAGTCTACCCACAGAATCCTCACCTTGATATTAGCATTTTTTAAAGACTTTAATATTCCTTTATAAGTATAGTTCCATAGCTTATAATTAAAAAAGGTTTGTATAGTACCCTATTTTTTACAATATGTACTTTTGTGATAATAAACCCAACAGAATGTCTGAGCTTACCAGATGGTCCAACACCATGATTTTAAGCTCATCTGCTAATATTGAAACTGGTGAATTTGATCCATTAACTATTTTCACCACCTCAGCAACCTCTCCCATCAAATTTAGGAGTCTATAAATTTTTTATTTTTTTCTGAATTCTTGGTGGCTTATCCCCTCTTCTTAAGGATCTAATTCATTATGATTATATGTAAAAAGCTCTATGGAAACATATCAATAATTGCCATAAATGTTGCCTCTTTTTATCTTTATAGCCTTGGTATTTACCATCTTTGTACCATGGGACTTAATGGCAAAGACTTCCTGCAGCCCAGTTTCCATACTGTGACAGTCAAGGCGCTGCCTGACCGCCACATAGCCCTGACCCCCCCTAAGGCGGAGATTGCGGCTAGTAGTACCATAAATAATATAAATAAAAACGTGGGGCTCAAGGGCAATGACCCTCAAAAATGGCATTCTGTCAAATCAGATGCTGTAAAATCAACAAAACCTTGGAGCAAAGGTGGCAAAGGTTGACATAAATGGCGACTGGACCAATCAGAGGCTGACAACCTGAAACCTAGTATCTAAACAAAGAGATTAGCAATGGCAAAGAGTAGCCCAGCGAATCAGGGGCTGTCAAGCTGAATTATGCCAAAAATGGAAACAGCAAGAATCACGGCATCAGGCAGACCAGCGAATCAGGAGCTGCCAAGCCAAATGATACTAAAAGAGGAAATGATGAGAATCATGGCATCAGGCAGCTCAATGAATCAGGAGCTGCCAAGCCAAATCCGCCGCTTGTTGAAAGTATTGAGAGCCATGGTGAAGGGCAGCCCAGCAAATCAGGGGCTGCCAGGCTGAATTATCCCAAAAATGGAAATTTTGGAATTAAGGTCGACATGAGCTCTGATTCATCCCTGAAAAACGAAAATATATGTGGAAGAGTTTCCATAACGCCATGGGTACCCAATGAATGGTCTATAATGGGCCTAGATGGGAATATCTGAGGCCGAGATTCTCAAAAATAGGCCCACAAATAGCCCGCTGCCCACAGACTCCGCGGGGTCCAATTTCCCCATATCTCCCATTCCATAATATAAAAACAACCAAGCGAAGGTGTTCAAGACAACTTCATCTTCTAACATATATGTTGGACAATCTCCTTCTTGACTTAAGAAAAAGAATGTTGGAGGAATGAGTGCCCCCAAAATTTGCTACCATGATTGCCCCATCACCTGCCTGATCTTCAAATAATCTTGTGGATATCAACAATATGAGTACCCACGGCGAAAAAACCTTGGTGTATTCTTGGTTGAATCCTAACTATCAGAAAAATATGGTTTATAACAAAAAATGGCTTAAAAAGGTAATAGCTAATAATAGGATTACTCTGACTTCTTGGCCAAATTTGGGGTGTTTGTTACCATACGGGTTTGATCACCTCCAAGGTGAGAAGATATTACTTGATGATGATAGGGTGCAAATTAACCAATCATTACAACACAAGTCTGACCACCGCCAAGGTGAGAAGATTTTACTTGACAATGATAGGGTGCAAATTAACCAATCATTACCACATGAGTCTGACCACCGCTAAGGTGAGAAGATTTTACTTGCTGGTGATTGGATACAATACATCAAATCATTACCACATGGGTTGGTTTTGCCTCGAAAATATTTATCTCCAATCTGATAGGCTGAAAGCCTATATTTCCTAATTTAGATGACTCAGCTTTATATACTTTTGCTCCAAATACCCATGGTCTCAAAATTTATACTAGTTTAAATTGGAAATACTAGTATTGAGAAAAGGACCTTCTTTTGGTTTTGCCCCACTTAAACAATAAAAAAGTTAAAAAAAAACTTTAACAAAGCGCTGTTTATTACTTTTATTAAAATAGTAAAATTCTCACTTTAATAACATATTTGTGGCCTCTGACGGTGGATCCCACAAACTGGTGCTCACTACAGGGGGTTCCCCTGAATACTTCAATAAAGTATTGAAGCAATGGAGGCTGTAAACGTGAACAGCTCTCTTGAATCACGATTAGTTGCTCTTGAGAAGCAACTAGCCAGCTCTTTCTCCTGACTCAAAAAGCTAGAGCAACGGCCATTCAAATCACCTATAAAAGACAGATACACCCCAGGTGAAGGAAGCATTGCTTCCTTTTTGCACCTTTATGAAGCTGCGATGGATGGCGCCACTGATAAACAGAAAGCTCAGTACATTTTTCCCTGTTTAAGCTGAAAAGCCCAAGAGCTGATTGTTCCTCACCTGGATCCTCAGCACATCTGGCCAGATGTTAAGAAGGCCCTCTTGGCTGAATTCAGATCCAAGCAGAGCTTATACAAGGAAAAACAAGCTTTCATGCACCTTGCCATGTATGGGGTGAAACCCTCGTTAGTTTTGCTGAGCGTTTCTATCTCACTGCTCAAAGGCTGGCTATGTCTAACCTGCTTACCATGGATGATGCTATCGCCGCCATATTAATAGGGTTAGCTTCACAACCCTCTCTCGCCAGGCATATCATATCAGTGAAACGCCACTTTACAACCTTCCGTGATATAAAAGAGGCTTTGTTAGACGGTGCCATATTCCTTCATGTGAGCTGCGGCCTATTGAACCGTTGGAAGTGAGGCCACCTGTGTCTATTCTCCCACAAAACCTGCTTCTTCGGTGCAACTTAAAACAGACATTCCTCATTCATGTAAAGCGGAGATCCCTACTATGGTTTCCTCTTCAGCTCAGTCAATAGGTGCGCGCCCTAAGGGTATATCCTCCAGAACTACTGGGGTTGTAAAAATGCCAGTTAAAGCGAAGCTAATTACCCCACCTCTCGTGGCTGTCTCCTCCATTTCAGTTGCAACCTTGCCCATGGTTAAGAATATCCCTGAGGCTGACTCTGAGGGGGTTACAATGATGTTGGGTACTACTTTTTGGGAGCTCCCGCGAAATTGAAGGTCCCTGATCGCCTAAACGCCAAAGGAATAGATGAAACTACCATACCAAAGGATACTTACCTCTGCTAAGTTATAGGTTGTATAGAAACTATTGACAAAGCCAGCGACGCTGATCAGCTCCTATCAAGCTTAATTCGCCCTTTACAGTGAGGGCATACCATGCAGTCTATTCTGAAGACTCACCCTGAAACCGCTTGCAAATTAACCTCCACTTTTCATCTCAAGGAGGTCTTAGCAAAGTCAACCAACTTTGGAAGCACACTTACCAAGGTTGAAGGTAGTTGTTCAAAAAGTCCAGGTGATGGCTATCCTGGATACAGGTTCCCCAGTGACTGTAATCTCATCTCAGCTGATGAAAAATATTAAACTGATGCCTGACCTGGATTATTCCAAGGAGTTTGAAACTGCGGGCCCAAACAATACCGCGCCCTTAGCGCTTATTCCTCTCTTCCCATATGCGTTGGGAAGCTTATCCTATTGGCCCCCGCTGTGGCTTTAGATAATAATTCCTATGATATGCTCATAGGTACTCAGTTTATGATCGAATATGAAGGCATCATCAACATGAAGCAAGGGATCCTATCATTAACGAACTATGAAGTTCCATTAATCTTATCCAACCAAGAACCCATACAAGATAAGATTGAAGTGATTGCCGGAATGCCATTACCTCGCGTTACAAATACCCCAGGGGATGATTCTGAGGGGGTACGATGAGGTCAGCTATTACATTGTAGGAGTACCTGCTGAAGTGGAAGTCCTCGATTGCTTGAATGCTGGAGGAGTAGATGAAGCCACTATACCTGAAAAGACATACTCTCTGCCAAATTCTAGGGGAGCCAGTCATCATCAATACTACCAGCAATGCAGATGAAGTGTTGTCTCACCTTATTCGCCCTATCCAGCATGGCCATACCATGCAGTCCATCCAGGAAAATTGCCCCAAGACCGCGTGCAAATTAACCTCCAATTTCCATCTTAAGGAGGTCTTAGCGCTATTGCCACTTTGGGGGGATACTTACAAAGGTTGAAGTGGTTATCCAAAAAGTTCAGGTGATGGCTATTTTAGATACAGGCTCCCTGGTGAATGCAATTTCCTCCAAGTTGATGAAAAAGATCAACCTTGCACCTGACTTGGAGTACAACCAAGACTTTGGAATCGCTGGTCCTAACAACACCCGCGCACTGGGTGCTTACTCATCCCTTCCCATTTGTATTGGGAAGCTTATTCTATCAGCCCCCGCAGTGGCTTTGGATAATAACAATTATGATATGCTTATAGGTACTCAGTTTATGAAAGAATATGACAGCAATATCAATATGAAGCAAAGGTTCTTGTCATTACTCAATTATGAAGTCCCCTTAGTTCTAGCCAATAAAGAACCCAGCAAGAAGGGATACTCTTGCATGGATGAGCACCCGCTTTCCACCTTACCTATACATTATACCAACCTCGTAAAAATGGTTACTAAAGAAGGCCAAGCTGCCAATGAGCTCCGAGCTCCTCTACCTTCTTACCAAGTGTCGTATAGGGTTTTGTATTACCACAATTGCATAACTTCCCATAGTGGCTGAATTGGATCAATCTGGGAGGGGCCATTTACCATCATGTATAAGAGAGGAAATGGGTATTCTATAAAGTCTTTGGCTAAAAGAATTATCATAAACTGGGTACATGGCTGCTTCTTACGGCCCTACACCCCTCTCAACATTCTTGAGGGGGCAATGTTGGACAATCTCCTTCTCAACTTAAGAAAAAAAAATGTTGGAGGAACGAGTGCCCCTGAATCTTCTACCATGATTGGACCATCACCTGCCTGATCTTCAAATAATCTTGTGGATATCAATGATATGAGCACCCACAGCGAAAAAACCTTGGTGGATTCTCAGTGGAATTCTCAACTATTGGAAAAATATGGTTTATAACAAAAAATGGCTTAAAAAGGTAATAACTAATAATAGGATTACTCTAACTTCTCAGCCAAATTTGGGTGCTTGTTACCATACAGGTTTGATCACCTCCGAGGTGAGAAGATTTTACTTGACAATGATAGGGTGCAAATTAACCAATCATTACCACACGAGTCTGACCACCGCCAAAGTGAGAAGATTTTACTCGCTGGTGATTGTATACAATACATCAAATTGTTACCACACGGGTTGGTTTTGCCTCAAAAATATTTATCTTCAATCTGATAGGCTGAAAGCCTATATTTCCTAATTTAGATGACTCAGCTTTATATACTTTTGCCTTAAATACCCATGGTCTCAAAACTCAAACTAGTTTAAATAGGAAATACTAGTATTGAGAAAAGGATTTTCTTTTGGTTTTGCCCCGCTTAAACAATAAAAAACTTAAAAAAACTTTAACAAAGCGCTGTATATTACTTATATTAAAAAAGTAAAATTCTCACTTTAATAACACATTTGTGGCATCCAACGGTGGATCCCACAATATATAAATAAAAACCTCAAAATTAAAATTTTTAGATTTTTAAATCATTTATTAGGATTTTGATGGAAAACCATGGATTTTGAGTGAAGAAGATGGACCAATCCTCAGATTTTGACAGAGCAGTCGCCTCTCTGTATGCTCTCTCTGGGGGACAGACTGTCCTCTCAGCATGAGCATCATCCTCACCTTGTTCTGAGTATACCTTAACCACTCATCAAGCCAACAAATGAAGGACTTAACCACTGCAGCCCTCTCATGTTTGAGGGAGACGAAGTTATTCAATCTCATCTCCCTTTTATGGGATGAGATGGGGAGACCATATGAGAGAGCCCTACCTGCTTGGTATGAGCATACTACCACTCTCCTGATGGTCATCTTTTCCATCCTGTTCCTGCTGAGGGAAGCCGCTCGCCTCCTCCCATCCCAAGGGAATTCCGTCGCTTATGTCCAACACGTTGACGCCACATCTGAGTTTAGACAAGCATTGACCCCGGAGGAGTTGAGTGTAATGCATGGAACCTTCTTCTGCATTAGATTACAGGCCCGCCTTACAGCGGCCTCTGGGGGTACAATGGCTGCATCCCCCCAGATTGCCCAGGTGATAGCAGACCTGCCAAAGAACCTGTCTATCTGGCTCACTGACCTTTTGGAAACACAGCCGGCCCTTCCAGCCTCTCTGGAGGACTGCCTCCACCTTGTGGAAAGAGCCGCCACCCCAAATGACTCTCAGGATGCCGCCTGGTCAGCGCTCTTGGCCCTCAGCCAAGGGAGAATGGCCGTTAAGGAGTACGCTCGGCTGTTCCAGCCCCTAGCCAAAGCTGCAAAAGTGTCTCCTTCCCAGCTCGCATGGATGTTTAGACAGAACCTTCGCCCAGACATCCTCACAGCTATGGCCGCCACCCGCCTGGGGGCAACCTTGGAAGAAGAGGTCACTGTTGCTTCCCAGGTAGAAAACCAGCTAGCCTTGGCCCAAGCCAGGGCCCCTGTGCCTGGGAACCACAGTAGATTCCGCGGATGACGCGCGGAGTCAGAGCCCATCTCAAGCCATATGGGGCAACAGGAGCAGGGGGCCCCAGGGAAAATGCCCCACGCCTTGCAGCTCCTGCACCCACTGCTCCCAGCGGCTCAGATGGCCCCACCTACAACCTTCGCCTGACCCCTGCACGCATCTCTTCGCTCAATAAAGGAAACGGTTCCTCCTACCTGTTTATTCCATTTACTTTGAAGCGAAAGAAGAAAGAGAAAGGGGCCAAGTTAGAAAAACTGTGGGCTTTAGTGGATACTGGGGCCAAAGAAAACTACTTGGACCAAGAGCTAGCCAAGAAATTGGGAGTACAAATGCGAGAAAAGGGGACCGTGACTCTTGCAGACACCTCCAAGTCATCGGAATGCTGGGAGATTGAGCCCAGGATCAAGCTTCAACAGGGAGTCCACCACTTCTGGGAAGACTTTTGCGCCATCCAGAACCTGCCCCACCCCATCGTTCTGGGCATGAAATGGTGGCATAAGTACTCCCCACATTTTGATCTGGAGGAGGGCCAGGTGATGCTTCACCCCAAGGAACAAGAGCCTTTAACGTTAGAATTCTTTTTACCTCTGGCAGAAGCAGGCCTGGCGTGAACTCTGTGCACCTAGGGATGGAGAGGGAAAAGATACTGGAGGAATTCAGAGACTACAAACACCTGTTCCAGAAGAGCGTCGCCGCCCCTGCGATCCACAGGGCCCCTTTGCATTCTCGTTCAAGTTCAAAGGGGATGCTGAGCTCCCAAAAGGAAGCCAGGTGTACCCCCTGAACCCCAGAGCAAAGGAAGCCCTAGACCAGTACGTGAAGGATATGTTGGAGTGAGGGATGATTGTGCCCTCAAAATCTCCTGTGGTGTCTCCCATCCTCCTGGTCCCCAAGGCCAACGGCGAGCTCCGCCCCTGTGTGGACTACCGCCATCTAAACGCCATAACTGAAATGGACCCCTATCCCATTCCGCTAATGGCGAGCATCTCACAGATGATCGCTGGGAGTCAGGTGTTCTCTAAGTTGGACCTGGTCGACGCTTTCAACCAAGTGCCAGTTGTACCCGAGCACCAACAGTACACGGCATTCAAGTGCCACCTAGGGGTATATGAGTACAAGGTTATGCCGTTCAGACTTAAGAACGCCCCTGCCGTTTTTCAAAGGACCATTGACCATGCCCTGGGCGACTTGATGGGAGATGCTGTGTCTCATACATGGATGACATCTTGGTGTTCTCCAAGTCTCGCGAGATGCACACAGAGGACGTCAAGAAGGTCCTCAGTGCACTGGACAAGGCTAACCTGCAACTGAAGCCCTCCAAATGCGAGTTCTACAAGGGCTCAGTATCTTTCCTAGGAAACATTTGTATTTGAGAAGGGGACAGCCATCTGCCCAAGACAAGCTGATGGCAGTGAAGGAGTGTGCAGCGCCAACGGATAAGACAGGTGTGCGCAGTTTCTTAGGGGTGGTGAATTTCCTGAGGAGATTCACCAAGGACCTCTCAGAAACAGCCGCCCCGCTTACCCAGTTGACCGGGCAAGTCCCTTTCCAATGGGGGGAGGAAGAAGAGAGGGCGTTCCAGGCCATCAAGGAGGCCCTTCTCACAGCGCCAGTCCTAGCGCACCCAGACGCTGATCGCCCATTCATTGTAGAGACAGATGCATCTAATTTCGCCATTGGGGTGGTCCTCTTGCAGACAGGGAGGATGGTTTGGAGCACCCAGTTATGCTACTTCAGCAGGAAGATGCTACTGGCGGAAACAAACTACCCTGTCTATGACAAGGAACTCCTGGCGATTGTCATGGCACTAGATGAGTGGCAGCATCATCTGTTGTACGCGCGCCACCCATTCATGATCTGGACTGACCACAGGGCCTTGGAGTTCCACAAGAGCCCCCATAGGATGAACCAAAGACAAGCCCGCTGGCACCTAGAGCTGTCTCAATATGATTTTAAAATATAATATAAGCCCAGGGAGAGCAACTTACTCCCAGACCTACTCAGCTGGGACCCAAAATGACCTTTGCAAAGGAGGAGCTGGACAAGTTCAACATGGCCATGATGCTCCCTCCCCAGTTGTTTGCATCAATACAGGAGGAACGCGCCGACCTAAAAGAGAGAATCCAGACAGCCCAATGACGCACCAAATTTGGAGAGACGGTCAGGAGAGAGATAGAGGGAGGGGACCCCAGCGAAGGCTACAAGAATTTCAGGAAGGAGGGGGCCTCATCCTGCACCATGACCGCCTATGGGTCCCAACGCTCAAGCTTCAAACCAAAGTAATGGAGTTATGTCATGACCACCCCCTGGCGGGACACCCTGGGGTGGGGAAAACAATCAAGCTAATATGCTGGAACTACTCCTGGCTGGGCCTAGTGGGAATGGTAAGAGGGTATACCGCGCGCTGCCTTACCTGCGCCCAATCAAAGCCATCTCAAAACAAACCCACAGGGAAGTTAAAACCACTGCAGATCGCCCAAATGCCACGGACCTCCCTGAGTGTGGATTTTATCACCAGGCTCCCAAAATCGGAGGGCTATGACATGGTCATGGTGGTGGTGGACCAACTAATGAAGTATGCTGAGTTCTTCCCATGCACCTCTAAGGTCATGGCGAAGGACATGGCCAAAATCTTCGTGAGGGAGGTCTTTGCTCAACATGGACTCCCAGATGAGATCATCTCAGACAGGGGCCCGCAGTTCATCTCCAGGTTCTGGGATCACCTCCTGGAAAATCTAAAAATTAAACCATGCCATTCCTCCGCCTACCACCCCCAGTCAGATGGCCAGACGGAGAGGGTCAATCAGACCCTGGAACAGTACCTACAGTGCTACCTCACCACGTGACATGATCATTGGATCAAGTGGCTGAGGATTGCACAGTTTGCATACAACAACCTGGCGCACTCATTGACTGGAATGTCGCCCTTTTTTGTGAACCACAGGTATCACCCACAGACAATGGAGGGACACGCTGGGGAATGAACCCTGCAGCAGATGAGTTAGTGACTGGAATGAGGGAAAATTTTGAGACACTGAGAGCCAACCTGGAGAAGGCGGCGGAGGCCCAGAAGAGGAAGGCGGATGCACATTGCTCTGAGGCTCCGCCCCTCAAAGAGGAGATTACATATTGATAAATGCCAAACACTACACACCCCTGGGACAGTGCAGGAAGTTTGGACCCATCAACCTAGGACCCTACAAGGTCCTTTGACAGGTGAATGAGGTGGCGTACAAATTAGAATTCTCAGAAGGATTGCGCGCACATCCAGTTTTGCACGTTTCACAGCTCAAGAAGTATGAAGGACCCATACCAGCAAAGCTGGAGCCAGTCCAGTTGGACAACCCAGGGGAGGCAGAGTATGAGGTGGAGGAGATTCTGGACACCAAGATCACTCACAAAAAGCAATGGTACTTGGTGAAATGGGTCAGCTACCTGATAGAAGAATCCTCCTGGCAAACAGCCGCCAATTGCACCAACTGTCCCTGGAAGGTGGAGGAATACTGGGGGCGCAGGGGGCTCTCCTCTGAGGGGGTGATGTGACAGTCAAGGCGCTGCCTGACCACCACATAGCCCTGACCCCCCCTAAGGCGGGATTGCAGCTAGTAGTACCATAAATAATATAAATAAAAGTGTGGGGCTTGAGGGCAATGACCCTTGAAAATGGCATTCTGTCAAATCAGATGCTGTAAAATTGATGAAACCTCATAGCAAAGGTGGCAAAAGGTCAACATAAATGGTGACTGGGCCAATCAGAGGCCGCCAACCCAAATTCCAAGGATCTAAATGAAGAGATTGGCAATAGCAAAGAGCAGCCCAGCAAATCAGGGGCTGCCAAGCTGAATTATGCCAAAAACAGAAATGGCAAGAATCATGGCATTGGGCAGCCCAGCAAATCAGGAGCTGCCAAGCTGAATAATACCAAAAGAGGAAATGATGAAAATCATGGCATTGGGCAGCTCAACGAATCAGGAGCTGCCAAGCTGAATCTGCCACTTGTCAAAAGTATTGAGAGCCATGGCAAAGGGCAGCCCAGCAAATCAGGGGCTGCCAGGCTGAATTATCCCAAAAATGGGAATTTTGGCAATAAGGTTGACACAAGCTCTGATTCATCCCTGAAAAACGAAAATATATGTGGAAAAGTTTCCATAACGCCATGGGTACCCAACAAATGGTCTAGAATGGGCCTAGATGGGAATATTGGAGGCTGAGATTCTCAAAAATAGGCCCACAAATAGCCCGCCATCTCACAGACTCCACAGGGTCCAATTTCCCCATATCCCCCATTCCATAATATAAAAACAACCAAGCAAAGGTGTTTAAGACAACTTCATCTTCTAATATATACAAATAAAAACCTCAAAATAAAAAATAAAATTTGAAATTTTGAAATCATATATTAAGATTTTGACAGAAAACCACAGATTTTGAGCAAAGAAGATGGACCAATCCTCATATTTTGACAGAGCAGTCACCTCTCTGTATGCTCTCTCTGGGGGACAGACTGTCCTCTCAGCATGAGCATCATCCTCACCATGTTCCAAGGATACCTTAATCGCTCATCAAGCCAATGAATGAAGGACTTAACTACTGCAGCCATCTCATGTTTGTGGGCCCTCACATGGGCCCTCTTGCCCAACTGCTTTGTGGCAATGTGGAAAGACCCTGTTTGTCACACACATATCACTGATGTATCTTTCTTATAGTTCTAAATAAAATGAAAAAACATGAGTCTTCTTATAGTATTGGCTGGCCTAACTATATATACTTTCAGCATCTTAAGATAAAGTGTTCTGCATAAGAATGTTTTATAAGTACTTTATTAGATAAGCTTTTCCTTGCAATTGATGAAGATAAGTGTCTACTTTTCCAACAAAAATTTATATCAATTCCTGACTTGTGACATTACCTTATCAGGTCATCAAACTAGTTCTGGGGATATTACTTTGATTAAAATTTGAATTGAATGTGGTAAAAACTTTCTCTTAAAGTAATATCATAAAGATTTAAAATTTGGTGCTATATGGTTTTGCTACTTGTTATAGGTAAATAAGAGTATTTTGTCATGGGATCTTTTTTATATACCATTTTTCTTTCAATTTCAACATTTTGCATTTCAATTTCACCATTTTGCATTTCAATTTCAACTTCAAATTTACATTTCGATTTCAACATTTTACACTTCAATTTCAATATTATACTTCAATTTCACCATTTTGTGTTTCAATTTCAATAATACACTTCAATTTCAATATTTTACACTTCAACTTCAATATTTTACATTTGAAATTCAATATTCTATAATTCAATTTCAATATTTTTAGTTTTAGTGATTGCATCATATCTAGTTCTAACTACAGACTCATTGATTTCCTCACATCAGTGTTTTCTTTTGGTAGATTATAATGTGATATAAGGGATATACAAATATTTTTTAAATATAAAAAAAGAGTGGGAGTTAATATGCTTGCACTATTTCAGCAGGAATAATAAAATAAAAATATCACTAAAAATTATATTGAGATTAAAATATAAAATGTTGAAGTTGAAGTATAAAATGTTGAAATCGAAATGCAAAATGTTGGAATTGAAGTGTAAAATGTTGAAATTGAAATGCAAAATGTTGAAATTGAAAGAAAAATGGTATAATTTGCTAATTTAATTGAGTATTAAAACAAGTTTCTATCTTTTGCTGCTCTACAATTATTTAATTGGGTAATATATCAATAATTGGGGAGGATACCCAAGTGGTAGAATATGGACCCTCTATCACTGCCTCCCCAAGTTCGATTCCGGTACAGGAAATTTGGGTAGGGGACGACGACTGACTGTGTTGGCATTGCGCACCAATGCCCCGAACCGAGATAGCGAATAGCAAAGGCGGTCCATGGAGTTCCTGGCCTATCATACGCCGCGCGTGGAGGTTTTCCGGATTTTATCCTCCTTTCCCATTCATTCGATTTCCCTTAATCGGTGCGGTATCGTCCCCAGGTCGGCCCACCTCGAATAAAATAAATATATCAATAATTGAATAATTAGTCTATAGTTGAATAATTTAGCAATCTAATATTTGTACATCCTCATTAAAGCCGAGGTTGATATATGCCAAAAATATAATAATTTTGGATTACTTTTAGTATAGTTATCACTTTATTATGAATGTTTGGGGGTTGGAGATATAGCTTGACACAATTTAGGATGTACACTGTAAACATTAAAATTACTTCCCTTAGTGCTGTAGCGGTTGCTGGCTGATAGGAGTGAATAGGCTAATTTCCTTAATTGCATGTTAAATAAAACTGTTATAGACGTACTGTTAAATTAATTGTAGACTGTGGAACATAAACTTAATGGAATTTAAAGCGTATTCAATATTTGCTTTTAAATTTTTAAAGGCTTGGAATGTTTAGGTCTGGTAATGAAATCCAATTAAAAAGGGAAACCAATGATGCTTTAGTTTAGCGGAAACTTGATATATCTGGTGCCATTAAACTATTTGAGACACTCTGACAGTAGCAATAGAAAACCGTCATGAAGCTTCCTAGTTTTTGAAACCGCATGACACTACTGCCAAACCAGATCAGGCTGTTGGCCTTAAATCATATTTTCTAACCTTTTAATAATACTCTTAAAATGGATAATGATCTTATTATTATAGTCATCTACTTTGCAATCATATTTATAGGCGTAGCTTTCTTTGCATTGTATTATTATGTCGGTGAAAGGAAAGAAGTTGAAATACGCGTTCTTGAAAGGATAAACAAGCAGAAAGCTATCGAGACCCTTGTCAACAACGTTGCCATGCAATTTCACAGCCTAGTTAGCCTTCCTCTCTACAGAGCGCAATTTCGGCGAAAAGCATTAGTCCAAGTGATTTCCTGGCTTCTTTTATTGGGATCCTTGGCTCTTTGGGGGGTGTCATGGTTGGTAGTGTTTTAGCTGAAGAATCCCCAGAAGATTCAAGAAAGCACCTTAAAGTCAGTGCTTTTCTCTTCGTGCTGTGCTTAAATCTTTATTTTATTGCGAGGCAATACATATATTATTCAATGCAGGCCTTTAGACACTCCCATGATGCAAGATTCCAGACTTTACGATATACCAATTTTAACCAGTTTGAGACATCCTGGGCAAATTACATGCAGCTAGCTGTTTTGGGACTTGAATTTTTCAACTTCTTTCTTTTCCTTTACAAGATATATTATCTGCTTTTGCTAGCCAAGGGAAGACTGTGTCGTGCTGCAGGTGCGGCCCTTTCTCTAGCTTCGCTGTTGCCAAACATCTCTGTGAAATTTTATTTTGTTCAATTTTGGACTGTCATGGGTGCTGTTCTTTTTGCATCTATGATATCTTTGACGGTTCATGTCTACAATGATAAGTTCCTTCCTGGAATATCTCTTTTTTGGGTTTCCAATCTTGTTCCCGTAGTGGTAAGCTTAATTTTTAGTTTGGACTTCAAATTTTTTGAGTTTTTAAACATCTTATATTGTTGAATGTTTGAATAGCTTAGTTTGTTTTTGATGTTAAGCGATTAATTTTCCTTGAACATTTTTGCAATTTTAGTGATTTAGAAATTCTCTGATTTTTAATCTCTCTATGTATTTATCTATGACCTTTCCTTTCGAAGAATGTCGTCTACCTACCTATCCTCGTAAGTTTTCTTTGTCTTTTATGCTATTCAACCTTTTATATAAAGCATGTGGTTGTCTTTTAGGCGCCTTTATTTTGAACATTGATTGTGTATTTAGACTAACAAACAGATAATATATATTGAATTAGTTAAACGATTATTTGCTAACCTAATCTTTGAATTTAAAGGTTACGTTCATAGACTCTATAGCGTGTTTGCTGGTGGATACTAGTCCAACAACATCGGATTCTAGAACTCATTTTCCTCAAATACTCTCTACACGACATTCAACTTCAACTTTATTTATGGCTTTCGCTTCTTGGATTTACCTTGGCATATCTTCTGTTGACAGTCTTTGTAACATCATACGAACGGAAGCCACTTGAAGGGGACATCGAATTTAAATCAAGGGGGTGGCTTTCATGAAAAACATATAATTCATCTTGGTTAGTACTATCTCATTTTATTTAGGTTTGCTTCTAACAATTAATTTCTCTTTGATCCCGATCGGTTACTACAAATTGAAGGCATCTTTTCGGTTGTCATTCTTACATCGCTCGTCATCTACTCGCTTCATTCTCGTCCTTGTTATGTGAGCCAGGTATATTTATTATTGATTTTCTTATAATTGTTCTATACAATTGATACAATTTTTTGCGTTTATTAACCTTTTAACTACGGCCTTAGTTATTTTGTTTCATATCATTTAATTACTGCCTCTAGATCAATTTTTGGAGGACAGTCGGTTACTGTTGTATTTTGTGGTCTTCCTTACCTGGTGCCATATTGGATCCTTCAAATCTAAAGATAGTCCCCATAATTATGTTGATTTTAGGGGGGTTGGATTGCGATTCTGCTGCTTAGTTTTGCAGGACGATATTGTGCGTATACCAATCTTACCATTCTCTCCTCTCTCTTCCGCTTCAGACTAACCATTATCTCTCTTCGAACCCTCTTGCTGAACCAATCAATGTACATACGCAATCTACAAGAAGCTTAGAAACTAATACACTTGAACGTGATTTATATGCTTCACCTCAAGTCCCTTCTATTAATCATAAACCCAGTTAATTAGATTAGTTAAAATAGATGAAACAAATAACGTAAAAGCTTAAATGATTTGTAAAACTAAATTTAAACTAGTTACTAATTATTATACTGTTCTACTAAATATTATATTTATTTAGATCAGTATACTTTTGCTATTTATCTAGCTTTCATATTATCTTATTAAATTGTGGGTTACCTGTTTCCATTTTTTGGGATGATAATGAAGAATTGAACTCACCTTAATCTAGGATATACCTAAATCGATCTTATCTTATTCTAAAAGAGTGTTTGTTTAAATTATATTTTTTCTTCTCATCATTATATAATACACCTTTGTACATCTCAATTATACTATTTGATTAGATAGGCCGGTACAGAGTTTTTATTTAACAAATTGCTGTTTAAGTAAGCTCACACTCACAATATCAAATTCATCTATATAAATAAAGTTCTAGGTGGTCTAGGTTGTTTGCGGTAATCTCAGAAACTAATAAACCAATCTCTTGAAACTTCACATGCTCATAGCAGGTACCCAGCACTAGGGTCTCCACTTTGTTTGGTAATTATAGTTAACAATTTTTTGTTGTAGAAACCTATTTATGCGAAATAATATGACTATCTCTTGATTTAAACTCACATCCAGTGAGACTTAAAAAATTAAATAAGCTCCAAACGGATATTAAAAAATTTAAATCAACACTTAAGCAACCCCTGCCTATTTTAAAATGGGATAAAGGTGTCATTTAATTATTTATCTATATAACAAGATAGCTATCTTTTAACCATATATCTATACCTTAAATCAACCATCTATCGTTATAATAAATCCCTAGGTAAACTACATTTGTCTTCAGTGATCTCAGTTTCAACTGACCCAATTTTAATGTAACTTTACATGCTGATAGCAGTGTGATAAAACATTGTCCACCAAAGTTTTAGAATTGTCAAATATTCTACTTAGAAGTAATATGACCAACAATGTAACCATCTTTTCAGTTTTTCTATGTACTTAGATATCTATTATAGATATCCCTCAACCTATCAGATGGTCAACCTAATAAATGTACTCAATATTTCTATATTTGATAATTAATAAATTAGGTTAAAAAATTTGTTAGGCTTTAAGTATCTCACCAAACCTAAGTATCCAATTACAGCAGGTACCCAGTGGAAGGTTTTCCACTTATTGGGCAATGATAGGTTGGAAAGGAGTTATCTTTTACCTAATGGTAAAAGGTCAAAGAGCATGCGATATGTTCTATGCCGGACTTGTTTAAGTCTTTGTGTAATATTTCATTTACCATTAAACTATGATATCATCTTATCATATATCATTCAACTCAGATTAAACTTTTCAAATGTGGCTTTGTATTTAACATGGATTGGCTAACCAATTAGATTGCAAAGAATTTACCAAATGTGTAAAAGTTAGGCTCTTTTCAGTACATGACAAAAGCGTTGGATAACACCAGCCAGGTAAATGTCCATAAACCTGAAAGCACCTCAGATAGAACTCTGGATACTCACATATTACTATTTTGGGGTTGAATCAAACCTTGAAGAAGGATTAAGATGCTACTTAGCCTTAACAGTGCCCCTTGACCCCAGGAGAGGGCAAAGAGGGATTCCACCAAGTGACTGAGTTCAGTCTCTTGGCTCAGAAAAAATAATTTCATAATAGTATATCCTGTTAGATAAAATAAGAAATTTTAAAATTTATAAAATAAAATTTTATTTAGCAGAAACCACATAAATACACAGAATTGAGAGATGAAATTTATTTAATTCTTATTTAAATGGTCATGGATAATGCACAAGACTTATTTACATCTATTAAATTAGCCATGTTGCAAGTTTAAAGCTTAATGAATTTTAATAAATAGAAATTTGGCATCCGCACCAAATTTAGAAAGACCTATTTATAGGCTGATCCTCTGGGTTTGAGTGATTTAAACTTTAATGACAAAAATGGAACCCATCCTGTTTCTTTATATACCAGGGTTTTTGAATGCAAATCAGGTGAATTACTCTGTTCAATTGGACATTATACCATTTTGGAACCCTTATGTTAAAACTTTGGGAGCTTGAACTCTCAATTAAGTTCCAAATGATAGGTTTGGGATATGATTCCTCATTTTGAATAATACTTGCTTTGGCTCCCTTGTTCAACTTGCACAGGTTTCTTGTATGTGCGTTGTTCAATTTGATAATATGCTTATTATAATTTTGGTGATATACTTGAAATATGCCATATAAGTTGCACAGGGTTGAGCCCACTGAGCAACAGACAAATGATATGGAGATTGTTGGTCCACCAAACAAACTTAATAAACTTTAGTATAGAAGGCAATCTTTATTTAATATAATAAAACCAGTAGACTCTTTCTGCATGCAATTCCTTCTTCCTTCTCACTCTCTTTCTTTGTTTTCTTTCTAAAAAGACCCCCTTCTTGTCTTCTCATCCCACTCTTATCTTTGTTGCTTTGATCGATTCTGACCCTTCTGCTTAGCTATTAATCATTTTGCAGAACTTGTCTGGTTTTGCCTCATCATTGAGTTTCTTGCAGGATTTACTCTATTCACCAAATTGACTATCCAAGTTCAAATTCCCTTTCACCAACTTAAAAACAATCTATTAAACTTGGACTTATCAGCAAGTCATACCAATTACCTGACATTATCTCCCTTGACTGGATAAGTCCCTTATTATTTATAAAGCTGCAGGAACTTAGCATGTACTTAGTTGATAATTTGACCACCCGTGGGCTTCTTAATGGTGTTGACATCAATTCCAGTCTTCTTAATGATCTCAGTTGGTCTACTCCATATGTTGGCAAGCTTCTTATTTCTTCAAATCCATGTTGGTCATAGATATAGACATAATCTCCTACAATAAACTGTGAAAGTCTGCTATGTCTACTTTGGTCAGCTGCCTGATTGCAAATCTTCTTAGCTAAACTAGTAAAGTAAACTTCAATTTGAAGTTCTATCAGTATGTCAGTTAAGTTAGTCAAAAGAGTGCTGGGGCTCTACTCCGCTGGTATCCTCTACATAGGAATAAAGCAGTGCTGGAAAAGCTGGATGTATTCCATAGAGTAATTGGAAGGGAATTTTCCCCATCAAAAAATGATAGCTAATATTATATTCAAAGATGGTGGTGGATAGCAGAGTACTCCTTTTGGCAGCCAAATCATTTACCCTTTTCAGAGAATGTTCACCAAAGTGCCATTGACCTGTTCAACCATCCCATTGGATTCAGGGTGGTATGGGGTAGTAAAGAACCCATGGATGTCCATTAACTCATCCAACTTAGGAAGGATATGTGACATGAAATTTGTTCTGTTGTTCATGAGAATAAACTGTGGACAACCATGTTGCTGTATGAGGCACTCCATAATGAACTTAGCAGTGGTTATGGCCCCTAAATCCCTGTATGCTCTTGCTTCCACCCACCTGGTCAAGTAATCTATGGTTATGAGTATATACTTGTGTCACGATTTCAATATGACTGGATGATAAGCTCTAAGTCAATATATGGCAGAACAGATGAAATCCGCTGGAATCGAACTGGTACTGGGAATTTAAGTGCTTCAAAATGAGGCCTTCGGCGAATCAAGAGGATTTATGCTGAGATTTGATACAAAATGAGAGTAAGTTGAAATAGGAAGCAGAAGAGAAGAGTACCAAGTCGAGGATGCATCCAGCTGGGGAACTGAAGTATAAAGAGTCTGATGAAAGATAAAAGGTTTAGAGGTTTTTTAGGAGAAAGGGAGAGTGCGCAGATAAGTCTGCAATTTATAGTAAAATAAAGGTTGTATAAGGGGCGATAGCTCCATACATAATTTATTAAAGTTTTATTATAAATCTGCGATCCTCATATCATCCAATTTGGTTGCTCAGTGGCTCATACCCTGTGCAAAACCAGCTCAACGGAATCAAGCCACAAACGCTGAAAATTGACAGTGGTGCTCACTACAGGGGGCCCACTAAGCAACTATAGTTGAAAACAACCAGAAAGCCTATTACTCTACAATGAGGAGTCCTCCTCTGTTCCAACAGCAAACCTGCTTGCAGTATATAATCAAAGAAGTTCTTTTAAGAATACAATCTGTGGAAAAGCAACTGAATGAAGAAAGGGGAGTCCGCCAGAAATTGAAACAATGATATGAAACCCTGCAGCAGTTGATCAACAAACAGTTCGCAGAGCAAAGCAAATTTGTTCATATTGAGAAATTACCTCCTTTCAGTCATGAAAAGAACCTACACGGTTACTTTAAGTGGTTCAAATTTGCTGTGGAAGGAGCTACAGATTGATGAAAAGTGAAATTGTTGCTGTCCTCTTTGGATGTGGAAAGCGCTGATCAGGTGACCTGCTATCTTCCTAACAGCTCAGTATCTTATGCACAAGTAAAAGCAATTATCATCCGGCTGTTCTGGGGCGCTACCAGGATGTGTCAACAAAAAGCTGACTTTATGACTATACAGTTTGACCAAAATGAAACTCTGTCAGACTTTACTGAGCGGTTTTCAGCAGAAGCACACGTTATGCTTGGGGCCAATATCTTAACCACTGAAGATGTAAGCATAGCAATGACTGAGGCTGTCAAACCATATCGGGAACTATATAAATCTATGGCTTATGTGTTGGATGGGGATACCAGACTTATTCAGATCATGAACGCCTTATGACAGCTCTCTGCCATGAACAGCGCCCCCAATGTAGCCTAAAATCGCTGTTGCCCCCGCTCCAACCCTTGTAGGATATAGGTCACAGCAATTGGGCTATCAGCTGCTGGAATGTAGTCATCCCTCACATGAGTCAATATACCCTTTCCGGCCCAGATGTGCACCGTTTATGAACACTTTCTTCCAGTGTGGACAAAGAGGGCATTATGCAGCCAATTGCCCTAGTCAACCACATGTGTATGCAATGCCAACTAGGATAATTGAGCAGAGAAAAGCTCAAGCGGAGTAGAGACAGGATGCTCTAGCTCCGCTAATTCCATATAACTTTTCCTCAACAATCCCCAAACATCTTTTCAGGTAGAAATTAACCCTCAATTGGATGATGTGTTATACCAGAAGCTTTCCTTGGATACTCCTGCTTCCACTTCCATGAGTAAAGGCTTACCCCATCAGGCTGAGCTTTGCCAGGACATGAAGAAGCCATATGCATGGCAGATCCTGGAACAGACTGGCATTATTAAACCGGATCCTTCACTGAACATCACTCCTTTAGTAGGGGTTACCATAGCCATTCTGTTGGAGAAAATTACTAGGGAGTATCCTCAAGTGCAAGGGCATTTCTTCTTTTTTGAGTAGCACTGTCAGTGCTACAGTTCTTTGGACTGGCGCTGGGGTTTGCAGTGGCTCAAAGCTGGAAAAATCAGAAAAGAGCACTGAGGAGGAAACGGAAAAATGAGTTAGAATACCAAATGATTTATTAAATTAAAAGGCTTCGATATTTATAGGGTGCATTGGGACTCGGTGCCTTTGGGATCTTTGGAGCCTCATCGGATCAGGATCTTTACTGATCTTCTAGAATGGCCTCCTTGAGGGCGTCCTTAATGGATAGCATCGCTCACCTGACTGAATGGGTGGAAAGGCTGCTCCACGTGACTCAGGAATAAGTGAGGATGATCCTGAAAGAGTTTTAGCTTGATTAGGTTTGATGACCAATTCAGCACAGCTGGATTCAGAAGATGGGAATTTGATACAATTTTTATCTCAAATCCTGACAAGGCCCCTTCAAGATCCTGTTGGAGGGGTGTACAGCTGGAGGAACTGACCATGCACCCAGTTTACAAAAGTCCCCTGATTGATGTTGGCAATGGAGTACTCAGACTTCACCTTGTGTATAACTTTGTAGGGTCCAGACCACAGTACGTTGAGCTTGTTCTTTCAGCCTCCAGGTCAATGATGATAAAAGAGAATGAGGTCACCTAGTTGAAATTCTGGTAAGGAGGGTCATCCGAGATTTGATTGGGATGTCTCTATTCCAGTGGTGGTAACAATGCCTTGAGTGGCTTGGGCTTAGAGCCGGAAAATTTCATCAGCTAGAGCCCTCAAATTTAAATTGGTGTTCTTGGGGGTGAAGGCTTCGAGTAGGGGCTGGACGCTACTGGGTAGCTGAGGTGCCCGCCTATACAGGCTTTGAATGGGGACATTTTGATGACACGGTGATAGCTTGCCCGGTAGGCAAGCAAGGCGCTGGGCAAATAATGGTTCCAGTGGGCAGGATCTGAGGCAGCCAATTTCTGTAGGATGAAGACAAGAGTTCCGTTAGCCCATTCTACCACCCCGTTAGTAGAAGGGTGGTAGGGGCAGCAAAACTCTGGATGGTGCCAAATAACGAAGTTAATTCCTGTACTACCTGGGAGGTGAAGTTCAAACCATTGTCCAAGAGCAAGGTTTGGGGGAACCCATGCTGGGTGAAAATGGAGCGAACAAGAAATAGGGTGGTAGCCTTAGCGGTGGCTGCAGGGACTGAGATCACCTTGACCCACTTAGTTAGATGGTCTATGGCAAGGATAATATACTTGTGACCATGTAGCCCAGTGGTGAGGGGACCCATCACGGTGATACTAATGTCATTGAAAGGTTTGGTTGGTGCAACAATGGAGTGCTGATATCAAGGGTTGGCCCGGTCTTGGGATTGGCAGGTCACACAAGCTTCCAGAACCTCTTGGATGGTTTCAACTATTTGGTCCCAGTAGCAGTGTGACTTCAGCCACTCATGGGTCTTCTTGACCGCACCATGCCCAACAGTAGTATGGCCTTCCAGGATGATGTCAGTACGAGAGAAAGGCTGGACATAGGGGAGCCACCTCTTGTTGACTTTCTTGTAGAGTAGCCCATCCTTGATCTGGGTGTTTTGAGTCATCCGGTGGAGTTTGGCTTGGACCTGGGGGATTCCAGTTCCCATTGTTTGGGCTGTCCTATCAAGTCATAGAGCTGATCCTCCTCCAGGGTCAGAACTGCTAATACCAGCATCCTGGAGAGTCCATCAGCGTTTTGGTGAATAGTGCCAGCGTGGTGGATGATGGTGAAGTCATAGCTTTGTAGTTGTAGGGCCCACCTGGCCAACCGTCCATTTGGGTCTTTCATTTGTTGCAG
Organism: Massospora cicadina; assembly: GCA_022478985.1. NCBI lineage: Eukaryota > Fungi > Entomophthoromycota > Entomophthoromycetes > Entomophthorales > Entomophthoraceae > Massospora > Massospora cicadina. The sequence continues at coordinate 224,100 of JAKSZP010000054.1, read as the reverse complement.
CCATCGAAGGGAAGAATGGTCAGTAATAATATTAAAATGGGTACCATAGAGGTAGGGCCAGAAATGCTTGATGGCTAAGAGAACTGCTAGGCATTCCCTCTCGGTGATGCTGTAGTTCTGCTCAGCCTTGCTTAGGGTCTTTCTAAAATAAGCTACAGGATGATCAACCTGGTTCTTATCATGCTGAGACAGGATAGCCCTGATGGTGACATTGCTAGTGTCCGTGAACAGCAAGAAAGGCTTGTCAAAACAGGGACGAAATAGAACAGGTTTAGTACATAAGGCCGTATGTAAAGCGTTGAAGGCCTGTTCCTGCTCAGGTCGCCATTCAAACAGTACATTTTTTTGTAGAAGGTAGAACAATGGCTCGGCGATATCAGCAAACTGTGGGATGAACTGACGGTAATAGCCCACTATACCTAAAAAGACTCGAATATCTTGTAGGCTTTGGGGGCACGACATCTTTTCTATGGCATCAAATTTGTTGCGTATAGGTTGGATGCCACGCTTGGAGACCTTATGGCCTAGAAACTCTAGCTCAGGCAGGAAAAAGGAGCACTTTGAGAGCTTGAGCTTGATGGAGGCCTTCTTGAGATGCTTAAAGACTTCCTTAAGATGTTTGACATGTCTGTTAAAAGTTCACGAAAAAATGGTGATGTCATCCAGGTAGACCAGGACACAGGAGAGCTTCAGGTCCCCAAGGATCCCATCCATGGCGCGCTGGAATGTGGCTGGGGCGTTGCAGAGGCCTTGAGGGCATCTGGGTGGACTCAAACAGCCCCCGTGGGCGATTAGAGCACACTTGGCTCAGTCTTCAGGAGCAAGATCAACCTGCCAATACCCGCTGGTGAGGTCCATGGCTGAGAAGTACTGGGAACCTGAAAGCAGATGGAGGGAATCATTGATCCGGGGCAGAGGATAGCTGTCCTTCTTGGTGATGGAGTTGCATCGTTGATAATCCATCACCACCCGGTGCTTGCCATTCTTCTTTTGGACCAGCAAAGAGGGGAAGACCAAGGACTACACGAAGGTACCAAGAGCCCCACGTCGAGCAGCTGTTTGAGTTCTACTGTGACCTGGGCCTCTTCGACCTTGCTCTTGTGGTAAGGCCAGGACCAAAAAGGGGGGCGTCCCCAGTTTCTACATGGTGGAGGACTCCGTTCATCCTTCCAAAATTGTAGGTTGAAGTGGAGAATAGATCTGAGTATTCCTCCAGGAGCTCCTGGACTTTAAGTCGCTGTTCATCAGAGAGGTACTTTCCTATGTTAGCATCAACCAAATTAACTGAGGGTGGTGACTCCAAGCCAGAGTCCCTTAAGTCCCCAAAGCTTCGGATGTCAGCAACAGCCCCCATTGGTAACAGGCGGATGTAAGTGGTGGGTTGGTTAGGACCTACAACTTTTGGTTTGTCAGTCAGGTTGGCTAGCAACACTGATATCGATATAGCATATGCTGGATCAAGGATTCCAGGGCAGGTCAGCACTTCCTTGGGAGATGGGTTATCTAGGCCTCAGACCTCCAGTAAATACCCTGAGGGAATGTTGACATGGACCTGGGTTTTGACAATAACTTGGGATTTTGGGGGTATGGTAGTCACCCGGGGCAAGTAAATTGGCATCCCCTCTGATCCATCCACAGCAGGAGGGGGTATCCAGACTCGAGAGCCCCAGATGTGGTACTTGAGCTGATTGATTCATCCTTCAGTCTCCAGTAGGCAGGCTCAGGTCTTGACATCAGCCCTAGAATCATGGAAGTCTCAAAAACCAGAGGGACTCGATGTCCTAAAAGGGAGAGAAAACCACCATTGTAGTGGATAACAGCAAATAATCTCAAAGAAACTGGGTCCTAAGGGCAGATCATAGCTAGTGTTGTCCAGAGTGATGGCGGTTGTATTCAAAGCGAGATTTCCAAACTGAATCAGTAGAGAGGAATAGGCCTCTATGGATTGGGTGCACTGGGGCCAGCTGTGCCATACTCCATGTAGTGCGGCATATTGGGGGCGACCTTGATGCGTTTCATCAGCTTGGAGGAGATAACGTTCAAAGAGGAGCCACTGTTGACTATGGCGTAAACTGGAATCTCGTGGACTCAGATGGCGACTTGGGTGACCAAACTTCTAAACTGAGGCGGCAACGTAAGGAACATGGGAGAATCATCAGAAGAAGAGTAAGCAGTATCAATGTCTTTATTGTCATCAGATACTTCAGCTACATCCTCGGAGTTAATGGCTTTGGTTTGTGCAAAGGGGATACTTGAGGCTAGACAGGGATTTCAGCATGGAGCGCCTCGTCCTTCATGCTGACTGCCCTTTTCACGCCTCCTCAGCTAAACGTTTCCAACAAGTCTTAGTGCTATGCCTAAAGCCCTTGCAATAGGTGCATCGAGGATGGGGGGTTTTCTGGTTCTCAACTACATGGACCCTAGGGCGGTTAGAGGGGCCAGTGGACGCGGCTTTAGAGTGCAGGATCGTAGCAGGGATCTCGTTGAGGGCCTCCTTAATCTCCCTGATACAAGTGAACCCATTCTTCTGCCCGATCATGTGCATTTGGACCTCAGGATAGGACCCCAAGGTGGAGATGATGGCGGTGATGGTGTCATACAGAGTGATACAGTTTGTCGTAACCAAAGGTTGTGCCTGGGCGTAGAACCAGTTGGCAAACTCCATAGGGTTTTCTCCTTTGTTAAGTCAAATGCCCATGAACGCTTGCTTCTGGTTGGCCAAGGTTTGGTTACTTCCGAACTCTTGGATCATGGTGGTGCAGACCTGTTCCCAGGTGTTACACTCCTTCAGATGGGGAGTCATGATTTCCTGGGCGGTGCTGTCTAGGCAGGAGTGGATATACTTCACCTTTTGTTGATTGGTGGCCTCTTCCATGGAACTCTCATAGGCATACAGGAAGGAGGCGATACTATCCCATCTGGGGGTGAACTTTTCCTTGGAACTAGGTTTAAAGTTAGCGACAATTGGAGTGGAAAGGGTGTTAACACCTGGTATAGGTGTCAGCTCCGAGATCTTCATTTCTGCATATTCTTGAGGAACCCGCTGATCTAAATGCCTCCGCAAGCCTTCTAAGTCCTCTTGGATGTAGTCCCAATTCTGACTGAGGGTGGAAGTGGACGCCTTGCCGGCAACCTGCTCCTTTAAGGATTGAATCTCGGCGTTCTGTTGTTGGAGCTGGTTTTTAATGGTGGCAACTGAGTTTCAAACCCACAACACGTTGTTTCAAGATGGGAGATGTGAGCGTTGGTAAGCCTCGTGAAAGCGCTGAGGTTATCCATCTCATCTGACAGCGCTTTGATGGAGACCCTGGGGTCAAGGGGGACACCATCTGATCAGAGTTTGTACCCCAATGCCACCTTTTGGATCTGGTCCCACAAGGCAGCCAGGGCGGTTATTATATCCCTTTGCCAGGGGACTTTGGGTTCCCCTGAGGTTGGAGGGCCTGGGGGCCCTTGAGGCCCACATGGTCCTTCGGGTCCAGCTGACCCTTAACGCCCTTCAGGGCCTTCAGGCCCCCTAGGCCCTTCTGGCCCAGCACCCGCAGGGGTAGTCATGAGAGGCCAGCTCTCGGTAGTGCTACTGTAGGGACTGTACCAGTTCTTCAACTTGTTGTAAACGCTGGGTCCATGTTGCTTCAAACAGCTGGGCGTTTTGGCAAAACTGCTCCTCGAGGTAGCTGGAGATGCCGCTATCTAGTACCACGACTTGATTGAAGATCTCATTTATTAATCATTGGTTATCAAGAATAGCTTTGTGATTGTCATGCACGAAGGAGGAGGCAGCGTCATAGAAATTGATAATATATGAATGTAAATTCAGGGTGAGCCCTAGGTGCTGGGAGACCTCCTGATGGTGCAATCTGACTAACTGGAGGAGGTGATGAATTGCGGGGTGGATGAAGTAATGAAGGTAGCGATCAGGCCCCAAGGTATGCTCCCCAAAAGGTAATATGGCCGAGGCGTAGAGGTCCCACATTGTGGATGGTACAGCAGAGGCGCAGGAGCGGCTGGAGCGGGCGCCCTCAGTGTAGATGCCGTGGACTAATTGTTGAATGACATCATTAGTATGTTTGAACTGAAGTTGGTATTGGCTCCCTTCTAGGGAGGGCAGCGAGAGTTGGAAGGCGGCACGGAATTCTAGACTTTCCAGCTGTGAGGGCAGCGTCGCGTACTGTAAAGTACTAACCCATCAAGTAACGCTCCTCAATTGACCAGTCGTTTGGTCGTTAGGGCTGCTATTGGTTTCCATTTTTGCGATAGATGTTTTCACTTAGGTCAGATTGGAGCCCCCTGTAGTGAGCACCACTTCTGTCAGTGCTACAGTTCTTTGGACTGGCGCCAGGGTTCGCAGTGGCTCAAAGCTGGAAAAATTGGAAAAGAGCACTGAGAAGGAAATGGAAAAATGAGTTAAAATACCAAATAATTTATTAAATTAAAAGGCTTCAATATTTATAGGGTGCATCGAGACTCGGTGCCTTCAGGATCTTCAGAGCCTCATCTGATCAGGATCTTTACTGATCTTCCAGAATGGCCTCCTTGAGGGCGTCCTTAATGGATAGTGTCGCTCACCTGACTGAATGGGTGGAAAGGCCACTCCACGTGACTCAGGAATAGAGAGGATGATCCTGAAAGAGTTTTAGCTTGGTTGGGTTTGACGACTGATTTGGCATGGCCAGATTTGGAAGATGGGAATTTGATACAATTTTTATCTCAAATCCCAACAAGCACAAAGCCCTTGAACGCACAAGCAATACACACCAATGATCCTTCTTACTCAGAATGTACTTATTGCGATATATTCGTTCAAAACATGAAAATCCGCACTATCAGACATGGGAGCACCTGTGAACATAGTCTCCACTCGGTTGGTGGCTAAACTTATGTTGAAACTGGATGTGGACCATCACGTAGTATATGAGACCATGGGAACGCACAGCACTGTGTCAGAAGGAGCATATAGCGCGTTGCCTCTACGATTTGGGTCAGTTCAGGTGTCTGCTCCGTTAATTGGTGCGGCTTTCATGAGGAAATTTGGCATTGTGATAGATATGGCGGAAGAAACACTTACCATATTTGGTCAACAGATTCCAGTATATTTTTTCCTCTGGTGGAATCCCAATGGATCCAGTATACTCCAGCCAGATCAATCTATCATACAGTGACGGAGTAACCCCTGTTTGCTATCAGCAACTGAGTTGGTGGACTAAGTTCCTTCCCAACCAGATATATGAGTATAAGGGAATCCCGCTTTGAGCAACGTGCCCTTTAAGCTTACCATCTGGACACCAGGGCATAATAGGGACTGGGCTCAAAATTGAAGTCCCTAAGGGGCTTTATGGAGAAATCCTGGCGCCTCATCAGCACTCGTGGCTTGAATTACATGTGGCTCCAGGGTTATTGTTTCCTGGGAATGGGGAGGTGAAGGTGCTGCTCGCGAACCTACAGAAGGAGACAATAACAATCAGGTGGCACCAAGTGGTGGCTTACCTACACTTCATTCCTATTGGGGAAGTTCATCATATTCATGACTTTGGCTCATGGGAAGATCTCAGATTACTGGCTCATTCCTCATTTGGCATACTGACTGTAGTACCACGGGAAGCGCTCATGGGATTATCAGTGGAACAACAAGATAAGGCTATGGCCTTATTTGAAAAGTATCGGGATATTTTTGCTAATAATGATCATGACCTGGGGTGCGCTCAAGGGGTGGTACATCGGATAGATATGGGGGATCACCCTCCCATTTGTTCACAACCCATTAGACGTTCAAAAGCAGTGGAAGAGGTTGTCTCCAATGAAGTAGATAAACTTATTGAGCAAGGAATGCTAGAGCCATCAAACAGTCTGTGGGCGTCACCTGTGCTCATCTTAAAGAAGAAGGATGGCACAAATTAAGTGGTTATTGACTATCTAAACTCAATAACATAACAAAGAAGGATTCTTACCCTCTTCCGCGGATTGATGATGCATTAGACCAATTGGGTGGGGCGAACTATTTTTCCACCATGGATCTGATCTCAGGGTATTGGCAGATCGAATTGCCATTAATGGAATGAGAGAAATGTGCAATCATCACCTCGAGAGGATTGTTCCAGCTGACGCGCATGCTGCAAGGGTTGTGTAACGCTCTGGCTACGTTCCAGCATGCCATGGATATGATTTTAGGTGATTTAAAGCTGTCCTGAGTCTTAGTTTACCTTGACGACATCAATGTGTTTTTGCGGACATTTACAGAGCACTTAGACCACTTGGAGCAAGTGTTTCAGCGCCTCACCACTGCTAATATCAAAATTAAGCCTCAAAAGTGCCATTTCTTTAAGGAGCAATTAGAATACCTCAGGTTTGTCATGGATTCACATGGGCTTAAACCACAGCTGGCTAAAGTGGAAGCGATAAGCAGGATGACTTGCCCAGTGAATAAGCGGGAAATTCAAGTGTTTCTGGGAATGGTTGGGTATTACTGACGGTTCATTCCCAATTTCAGCTGCATTGGGGACCCACTTTTTGAGCTATTAAAGAAAATGCTTCTTTCAATTGGTTGGAACAATGCCAGAACGCTTTCGATGTATTGCGTACCATGTTAGCAAGCGCACCCATTTTGCAATACCCCAACTTCAATAAGCCATTCATAGTGCAAATGGATGCCTTGCTCTCCACTATAGGGGCAGTATTAACTCAGAAGGACGATGATGGCGTGGAGCATCCTGTTGCCTTCTGTAGTTGAAGTTTGAACTGTCATGAACGGAACTTCACCATTACTGAGTGAGAATGTTTAGCGATAATTTATGCTTATAAACAGTTTTGAGTATACCTGTATGGGGTACAATTCCAAGTCTTAACAGACCATGCTTCCTTGTGTTAATTGCAGAATCTATGTGAATCGGAAGGGCGGCTTGCACGTTGGGCGTTGAAACCAAGCATATGATTTTGAGATCTTGCATTGACCAGGAGCGAAACATCAAAATGCAGATTGTCTCTCTAGGCTGCCAACAGTTGCAATCACAGCGGATCTAGCTGACATAATGTATGAGAAGATGGTGGTAAATAAATACCAGGATGAGCCGCTGCATGTGATCAAGGTACCAGATGGTATTAGGGAGGATACCTTTCTATGTGAAGGATAACTATATAAGCGAATTGGCGACCAGACATTGAGTTTCCCTAAGCCTCCAGCCTGACCTGCGATAATTATGGATGCTCATTGGGCTGTAGGCCACAGAGGGTTGCAGAAACACTGGAGTTGTTGCGATCCTGATACTACTGGGAGAGCATGCAATATGATGTATTGGAAACAATTAGTTGTTGTCATCAGTGTCAAGTGGAAAAACCATTCCGTAAGAGAGCCACATATCAGCTGGTCAAACCCCAGTTCACTTGGCATACCGTTTCTATTGATGTAGTAGGACCTCTGCCAACTAGTACCAATTGGTCTAAATATATTATTATTGCCATAGATCATCTGACTCGATGGGTGGAGGCCAGGGCCATCAACGATTTGGGCGCGGTTACTACTGCCAAATTCATCATGGAGTGTGTTATACAGCGACATGGCTGCCCACAATTCATTTTAATGGATAATGGAACCAATTTCACCTTGCACATTCTGCCAAAGTTGAATGAGATGATGGTGATCCATGGGGTTTTGACCACCCCATATCATCCAGAATCTAATGGGATGGTGGAGCGGGTTAACAGAACTTTGGTGAACATTCTCTGTAAATTGGTAAATGATTGACCCTTGGAATGGAGCACTCTCCTACCCACAGCGGTATTTGCATATAATATCAGTTATCATTCAGCCACCGGTAAGAGCCCATTTCAACTGCTGTATGGTCGACATCCAGCTCTGCCTGCCTTGCTATATTCATGTGTAGAGGACACTGGTGGGGTGAATCCTCAGCGATATCTAAATCAACTCACGGATACTTTAATCAAGTTGCAAACAGAAGCTTACTCCACAAGTCTAGCAAAGAAAATCTGTGACCAGGCAGCCGACCAGAAGCACCAAAGTGGTCTTCCATTGTTCGCTGTAGGGGATTACATTTTATTCCACAACCAGCATGGATTTGGACAAAAAAAATAAGCTCTCCGACATTTGGGTCAGACCATTTGAAGATTATTGAGAAGACTGGTATGGATGTCTACACAATTAAGAAACCTGCTGGGGGTCAGGTTATCAACTGAGTCCACACAAAGTTCCTTCGAGCATACAAACAGTAAGAACTTATCATCCAGTCAAGGAGGGGGTAATGTCATGATTCCAATATGACTGGACAATAAGCTCTAAGTCAATATATGGCAGAACGGATGGAATCCACTGGAATCGAACTGGTACTGGAAATTTAAGCGCTTTGAAATGAGGCGTTCAGCGAATCAAGAGGATTTATGCCAAGATTTGATACAAAATGAGAGTAAGTCAAAATGGGAAGCAGAAGAGAAGAGTACCAAGTCAAGGATGCATCCAGTTGGGGAACCAAAGTATAAAGAGTCTGATGGAAGATAAAAGGTTTAGATGTTTTTTAGGAGAAAAGGAGAGCACAGATAAATTCTGCAATTATATTATAATAAAGGTGGAAATAAGGGGCGATAGCTCCATACATATTTTATTAAGTTTATTATAAAATTGGTGATCCTCATATTGTCCGATTTGGTTTCTCAGTGGCTCATACCCTGTGCAAAACCAGCTCAGTGGAATCGAGCCACAAACGCCAAGAATCAACAGCTTGGAGCAATTCACACCTGTTGGCAAAGGACCATCACATCAAGGGGAACAATGAGCCACACAAAATGGGGCTCAACCAGCTGTAGGTTTTTTTCTTGGAAAGGTCTCTCCACTTGACACTGGTGGCAACAAGCAACCATCTCAAGAACATCATAATGAATGCTCTCCCAATAGTACTGGGGTCGCAAGAACTCCATCTTTTTCTGAAACCCCTCATGACCTACCGCCCTATGGGAATCCAATATAAATGCTGGTCTGGCAGAGGGTTATGGGAAGCTCAGCGCCAATTCTCTAATTTGCTTATATAGTTCCTCATTGCACAAGGAGGTTTTGCGACAAAGCCCATCTAGTATTTTGATCACCTGTGGTGGTTCATTGCGGTATTGGCCCATAATCATCTTCTCATACATTATGTCCGCTAAATCTACCATAATGGTGACCATTAGTAAACATGAAAGACAGTCCACATTAACATCTAGTACTAAAAAAAGACAGTCCACATTAAAGTGTTTTACCCCTGGCAGGTGTACAATCTTGAAGTCATAGTCTTGGAGCTTCAGGGCCTATTGCGCAAGCCACCCTTCAGGTTCATGAAGATTCTGAAACTACCACAAGGATGCATGATCTGTGACCACTTTGAATTTAACCCCATGAAGGTATACCAAAAACTGTTTATATGTATATATCATCGCTAAGTACTCCTGCTTGGTCATGGTATAATTACGTTCATAACAATTTAGACTTTGCCTACAAAATGTGACAGGATACTTCACATTGTCATCATCCTTCTGGGATAAAACTGCCCTTATGGAGGCCGGTGAAGCATCCATTTGAACAACAAATTATTTTTTGAAATTAGTGTATTGTAAAACTCGCGCGCTAGTCAACATGGTATCAAGACATCAAAAGCGTTTTGACAACGTTCAGTCCAGAAAAAGGTGGCTTTTTTAATATCTCAAAGAGCAGAGCCACAATACAGCTGAAGTTAAGGATGAACTGCCGGTAGTAACTGACCATCCCCAAAGGCGCCTGGATATCTCTCTTATTACCTGGCTGTGTCATCTTAAATATAGCTTCCACCTTGGCCATCTGAGGTTTAAGCCCTTTATAAGTCTACCACAAAACCAAGGTATTCCAATTACTCCTTAAAAGTGGAATTTCTGAGGCTTGATTTTTACGTTAGCATCAGCAAGTTAGAGGAACACATGTTCTAGGTGGTTGAGATGCTCTGTGAACATCTCTGAGAACACATTTGTACTGTTGAGGTAGACTAGAATGCAGGATAACTTCAGGTCCCTTATGATGGTGTTCATAGCCTGTTAGAACTTAACTGGGGCAATGCACAAACCCTGTGACCTATGTGTAGGCTGATTAACCTCTTTGAGGTGATTAAGCACACTTCTCCTGTTCTGCCACTGGCAACTCAATTTACCAGTACCACAATATCAAATCCATAGCAGAAGAATAGTTGGCACATCCAAACGATCTAAAGCGTCATCAATTTGTGTAAGCAGGTATGTTTTTTAGTGATACTATCAAGCTTCCATTTCTAATTACTACTGTCATGAAAACGGCAGAAGAAGTTTAGACTGGCCTGCCAGTCAGGATGAGTAAGCACCCAAAATGCAAGCCATAATGCCAGAGGAATTGCCGCACATACAACGTTGTATGGAGCCAGGCATTGGGAAATGATAAATCGTTGGTGCAGGGCAATAGTAAATAGCAACCAAAGAATGCACCAAATAGAGACCGCCCCAAACACTAGAGGTCTTGCTTCAGGGGGTGGTACCACAGGTATGGTTTCTACAAGGTCTTTGGTAGACGGAGTTAATTCAACTGGGGAGACAAGAGGGCGGATCCTTGCTTGAAAATAGTGGATGCAAGGTTTTAAGATCCCAGATATTGTTGGAGAAAGTTCTTAATGACAGGGTTGAATTGCCAGAAGTATCTAGCTCGCTGAATAAAGTTTATGACGGTGGGGCCATAGTGACCATCAGTACTGGTAGAGCCCATCCAGTATAAGGGCTGATGGGCCACCAGAGAAAAGCCATCAGGAATGAGGCCAGAAGGATATCAATAAAATAAAAATTGATAGTTTTTGAGGCAAATTTTTATTATAAGGAAAGTGAAGAAAATTGACCAACAACCTTCTCAGTGCAATTCAACTGATTAAATAGAGGTCAATTGATGCAGGGAAAAGCCGGGATTGAGACACTCAATTTTGACCTAACTGGAAAATTATTCGGGAATGAGGGCAGATAAGTTCACCGGGAGCTGACGTTGAAGAATTTGGCGGCAGGCCAAGTCATTGTCAGTTTGACCTCAAATGCCCAAACTAAGGCTCAGCTGCATTTCCAACAGTTGGTGTGATGGCATTTGGCCTGACAAGCAGTGGGAATCCCCCAAGGCCACCCCATATAGGGGTGGTCCCAATTGGTTGGGAACAGGTTCAGGATGCTCAACCTGCCTGTGCCAGGTCGCTGGGCCATTCATTTGATCAAAAGTTTTGCATCAGCTGCAATACCCAATTTGTGGGAAGGGAGCTTTGAACCCTTGTTGATGGTGTCTGATGCTACTACCTGCACGTCGGGGGATCATCCCCAATGATTTTGGGAGGGGGTTAATTTTTATGATCATGGTGTTGGCCGAATCAAAACTGTCAGCAATTCTGGCTGATGAATCAGTCTTCATCCCTTTTTGACTATATGGGATCCAATCTTCAGGCTTGTTCCCACTCAATTTCGGACTGGTAAATTTCATTTTGGCGATCTCAGTGCAAATTTCCCTGATTAGATGTATTAGTTCTGCTGAGATGAGTGTGGGTACTGGGGGATGGATCTGAAGTGGGAGGGCTGTTACCCAGCGCTCATCTACCACATGGGCGAGGTCGCCCTGGGTAAAGAGGGGTACAGCCACCCTCTTTAATACCTTCTTACTTGGGAATGGGAAAAGAGCCTGATCAATGCACAGGGGACGTTCCTCAGGACTTACAGCTACTTGATTAGTGCCATATTTTTCCTGATGATTAGCACTAGTGATTCCCAGAGACTCTTCAATGACATTAAAATCCCCTGTTCAATCAATTTGGCCACCTCCTCAGATACAAATTCTTCCACAGCTCTTAAACGATGGATAGGCTGGGACCAGATGGGAAGGTGATATCCTGTATCCAATTAATGCACAACTCTGTGTGCACATCCCAAATCATGGTCATTGGATGCAGATTTTTTGTTATTTTTCAAACAGCGCCATAACCTATCTTTCTATTCCTTCAACAACCCAGCTAAGGCCTCACATGCAACCGTGGTCATTACGCTGGATGATGTTCTTACAGGTAGGTTGAGGTCCTCCCAAGACCCAAAATCGTTAATTTGGTGTACCTTGCCAATAGGAGTCAGGTGTAAATAAGCCACCACTTGGTGACTTTTGACTGTCATAGACTCCATCTGTAGGTTTGCTATCAACACCTTAACATCCCCCTGCCCTGATAACAGTAGTCCAGGAGCCACATGGGTTTCAAGTTGCTATTGCTGGTAAGACCCCACAATTTTCCCGTATAGCCCTTCAGGGACATCTATTTTGAGCTCCATCCCTACTAGGACCTAGTGGCCAGAAGGTATACTTAAAACATTTTCAGCCCAGAGTGGGATTCCGTTATACTCATAAATCTGGGTAGGCAGAGCCCTGGCCCTTACTTCATCCACAAATACCAAACAGGAATCACACCATTGCTATATGAAAGATTGATCTGACTGGAGTAGATTAGGTCCTTTGGGACTCTGTTGGAGGTAAAATAGATGGGGATCTGTTGGCCCAAAATATTAAAATTTCTTCTGCCATATTGACCACTTCCCCAAATAAACGCATGAACTCAGCCCCAATCAATATGTCAATTATTGTTGAGCAGAACTACCAATGGGATGGATACACTGACTGAACTGAACCTCAGAAACAACGCACTGTAAGCACCCTCCAACACAGTGCTATGAGCCCCCACAGTACCATACACTACTTGGTGTTACACATTAGCTTCATCAGAAGCTTAGACACGAGATTGGTAGATATATATATTGAAAGGAGCGCCAGAATCTATAATCTCCCAGATTTTGGTATTTTGCACAAAAATATTACAGTATGTACACTCCGAATATGAAGAACTGTTGGTGTTTATTACATGAACATCCAAGGGCTTTTGGTTATCCAGAAAAGCGAGAATACTGGCATCAACATGAGGATACTCCTGGAAATTTTCTCTACTGGAATCACCATTTCCACCCCCTCTAGAGCTGCGAAAATTGGTGATAGTCTGACTTTAACTGTGTTGTTTCGCTCAAGGATTTGTCAGGCTTATAGTTTTTGTAAATCATGGCGGAACTCCGAGTCTGCATTATTATGATCTCTCCTTTGGTTAAAGGCTGAGATAATGTAAGGGGATTTGTTGATATAATAAGTTGTTGGGGTGAAAATTGGGATTGATGCAAAGTGACTAATTAGAATCATGGACAAATAAATTTGGATTAGTGGAAGTAGAGCATCCCGTCTCTACTCTGTTCAAACTTTTCCCTGTTCAATCAGGGCTGTTGGTACTTCATGAACCTGCAGGTTTCCAGACCAACTAGTTGTATAATGGCCTCTTTGGCCACATGAGAAACAATCATTTAAACAACTCACATCTCCATATCACCACCAAAAGTCCAGATTGGAAGTTAAATAATGGATTGTAATCTGGCTGAGGACAAGCCAGTTGAGCATAAGGAGGCTGGAAAGGACCTTTCAAAATGTTAAAAGGTCGTGTATTACTCAAAAGACTATAACCAAGTTGCTGCCAATCCCTTCTTGATGGGGATTTGGTAGTGACCACAGGGGCTTTCCATTCCACATTGGGAGCGCTAAAAGTGACAGATAGACAACATAAATAATTGACGGTTTTAAGAAGTGGTACACCATCCTGCAAGACTGCTGCCATAGTATCAACTAGTTTATGATATGGCTTCACCGCAGCAGTCATTGCAACCCCCACGTCGCCTTTGGATAACATCCATTCTCACATTAACACATATTCTTCAGCAGTGAAGCGTCAGCAAACTCTGTGAATGACTTGTTCTGCTGAAACCTAAAAGTTAAAACTTAACCTTTTGTTGTGAAATCTTTACTACGCTGCCAAATAACCACAGCACTGTGTCCTTCACCTCCTGATAGGTCACCAAGCTGTTTTTTAGGTAGCATGTAACTTAATCATTGCTTCTTACATCTAAGGTGGAAATCAACAACTTGGCCTTATGCCAATCTTTAGCCCCCTCCACTGCAAATTTGAACTGCTTGAAAAACCCGTGTAGGTTTCCATCATGGTTATATGGGGGAGCTTGCTGATGAAGACCTCCTCCTCCCTAGCAATACTTTTTAATTTGCGCTCTGCACAGTGTAGCCTCTCTGTAGTCTCATCTAAGCGGTCAGCAAGTTGGCTGGCATGGAACTGACCAAGTGCAGTTGTCAGAGAGCTTTGTCAAGCTGATCCATCGTACCCTTATTTTCTTGAAAAGCATTCTCTGCATCTGAAGTAAGGTATCCAAAACAAGTTTTAGTTCCACATATTGGGATAACTCAATGAACTGAGGAAGTACCCCGTCAAGTGGAGCCTGTTGCGCCATTAACTGGCGAATATGGGACTTTTTGGTGTAATGATCAATGTGCCCCTGTATTGAGCACCACTATTATAATTTTGGTGATATAATTGTGATACGCCGTAGGAGTTACACAGGGTTGAGCCCACTGAGCAACAGACAAATGATATGGAGATTGTTGGTCCACCAAACAAACTTAATAAACTTTAGTATAGAAGGCAATTGCCTCAACCACAATACTTTATTTAATATAATACAAACAGCAGACACTTTCTGCTTGCTATTCCTTCTTCTTCCTTATCACTATATTTGTTCATTCTCTTTACAGAAAGGCCCTTCTTCTGTCTTCTCATCCCACTCATAGCTTCGTTGCTTTGATCAATTCTGACCCTTCTGCTTAGCTGTTAATCATTTGCCCAACTTGTCTGGTTTTGCCTTATCATTGAGGCTCTGGCAGAATTCACTCTATTTGCTGAATCGATTATCCATGCTTGAATCCCCCTTCAGCGATTTAGTTACAATCCGCCAAAAAAATAGGAATTATCAGCCAGTCAAAACAATTTCTTAACAATTATATATGGGCAATGGTATTGTGAAGAATATTATTCTACTTGGGCTGATATATAAAATAGTGGTTAGGTTTAGCACTAACCTGGTGCTTGTCCTAATATTATTTTTTCTTCTGAAATAATATGGGACTAATTCTCCAATCTATCAGATAGAACTTAACCTAGGGTAAGGTTCAGAGTTTCTTCTTACTTCTTATCACACAGAGTCTGTGGATATAGCAATAATTAGACAAATAAACTTTTTGTCCTTCAAACAACTTTAATCACAAGAGCAAAAACACTCTAAGTATAAAAGTACATCACCTTCCGATTTTATCTCTATCTTTATAATTAAAAGTCAAGGAGAATTTATAGAAATTTTGTGAAAAACTCTTTGGTTGGAACCCCAATTGGGAACTGTAGCCATTGGTGAAGAAATAACCCTCCAGGGTTGCACAAAACAATGATCTTCCTCATCAAATATACTTGAGTTCTCTTCCTACTTGAACGTAATTTCTTTAAAGTTGAAACAAAGAACATGTCCCAACGCCTTTGATTAACTCCCATCAAATTTACCCTTATCTGGTAACAACCTACTTAGGGAATGGGACTATTATCCATAAATAGCAGATTGCAATCCAGACAAGGTTAACTTAAAAAGTTTCTCTATGGCAGGCAGCATTACTCTCAGGCAACCCATAAAGCCTTAGTTGATTAACATCTAAACTTAGTTAATCCCTAAAAGTAAATTAAGTTATCAATAATTAAATTGACCCCTAATCACTTGCTTATTGTTGGGGATCATCTCCAAATGAAACACTCATTAATTTAAAAGATCATAATCTGACAGATTAAAAAATATTTGCTGGAATATTTCTCTGACCAATAGTTATCATATAAAAAATTGATCAACTAAAATATCTACTAGCGGGATGGATCCCCTGGTGGACCAGCAGTTTAATTGTAATCAATGAATCTGGGTAATAAAAAATACAACACTTTTATAAATAGGAGTCCCCAATCCCTTAGCTGAGGTGATTTTTGCATTAATTTCGGATCATTTAATTAATAAATGCCCTGAATTTTTGAAGCTCAGATCCCTTAGAAGCATAAAATGGCCTTTGTTCTTCTAAACTGGGTGACAATTCTGCGGCTCCATCTAAAAAATAAATAATATTATCTCTAATAAGAATAATGTGATGGTCAAGAATATCCTGTACTGTCACAAATGGAGGAGTTTGTCAATCCTGACTTAATGACCTAATCAGTAGTCATCAAAAAGAGACAATTGGAATATATATATAAATTAAATCACTTAATTATGTCACTAATAGTTTAGGGTATGAGCAAATTAGCTTCCTCAAATTTGGATTATTTTGAAATTGGCTGACGGTGTCCTAATACCATTGTTAATCAGATCTTGCAAACCCAAACTTATTTAAATTAGGTAATCATTTCATCAATTTAGTATTACTAGCTAACCATATCACGTAATTTGCAAAAACTGGGCGTCTGATCTTATGACATCAATGCTTAAAACAAGACAATATACAACTCAGCGAATCAACGTTTGTGGGACCAACTAGAGGAATATAACCCAGTTGATAGCCCTAATGCCAAGTTTGGTAAATTACAAAACAGAATATTACAACTCTTGGGATCATAATAAATACTTTTTAAAAACTACTTAGCAATACTATTTTATATAAATCAACTAAAAACTTCATTACAATAATCTAGTACTGTTGTCATTATTGAACTAAAGCCTTAATCTATTAGGGCTAATATCTATCTTTTTCTATTAAGGTATGTTTGTATGTCTTTTTTATGGGTGGTTGGTTCCTGGTGCTAAACCCAGAATACTTGAAAAAAGGCTATCTGTGGCAGTCTTAGTTGTTACAATCAGCAGAGAGGAGGGGCTAAAGTTACCAATCTAAACTGCCCAAGAGAGCTTGTGGCTAAGAATTTTGGCTTAAAAGAACTTATTAAAGAGTAGACCCATTGACTAGGTGCCAATTTGTGACTTGGAGGTGAAGAAGAATGAACTAACTTCCAGGAGTTTAACTGATTATGCTTAATTTAATATAAAATAAAGCAATATCATTATTATAAGATTATCAAAAAACTTATACCCTTTTCCTGAAGAAATGCATTATCAATGGGATAGATTTTAGATATTGATTTAACCCTTTCAATAATTTTACATATATGCGTCAAAAAATGGGGGCTTATGTAAATATAAAAATGCATTGATGAGTCCAAAAATGAGAATCATGTAAATCAAAATATTCACAATGTTACCCTTATTTATTAGAGGCATATATGCATTTTTCAATTTAAAGCCATTTTAAAACGCATATATACAAAAAAATTATTAGAAGATTTAATGAGACACAATTGTTGATTTTTTAAGTCAAAAGCTTATTGACCCTTTTTCTGCAAAATGGCCTTTTTTTGAAAAGGCTTACCCTTTTTCTTCCAAATGTTTTCTTAGAAAAAAGGTTCAACGTTATAAGATTAATAATTGAATTTAATATCATGCTTTTAGAAGAAATTATTACTATAAAGCATTATAATTACCATTAAATTCATTGTTAAAATCTACATTTAAAAGATGGTAACCTTTAATGCAAGGATTTTTTACAGGATGCAAGTTACAAATGTACATATGTAGGTTAGGTTAGGGTCATCATAGATTAAAACAACTTCAATGTATTTTATATTTTTATAGTTTGGTGGTAAAAGATTAAGTGGGTTTTTTGGTAAAAAAACTTAACCTTTTTCCACTAAAATGCTGTTTGGTGTTGAGAAGGTCAATAAGCCTTTTTGGTGGAAAAAGATTGAGCCATCAAAAAGCTTATATACTTTTCTAATTAAATGTATTTTCATAGGGATAAATCTAAGACAATTAATTAAGAAAACAAAACCTCTTATCAAAGTGCCTTTTTCTCACATGCGCTAGATTGTTGCAATCAGCGCTGGGTCATCAATCACAACTGCACAGGTCAGAACATTATATATAAATAAATAGGGATCTGTATGTACACAGTAACTATAAGGCCAGAGGATAATAAAATTATCGTCAAAGGCTTTTATTAAACAGCTACAATTGGCCAGGGTAAAGATAGTCCCCATAATTTTGCATCCCCATCTTGATAACTTCACACTAGAGTACAAAGCCATGTATAGTTATTCTAGAAATGGTAGATATCATTGGTTTGGATTTTGGGGGATAAACCCTGATTAGTTTACGCCAACATGGCAAAGGAAAATATAGGAAAGAGAAATGTTAACATTAACCAAGATTTGATTTATGAAGCTTGAATGACTAAAATCTATAGATAAGGACTAAGAGAAAATACTGGTGGGGTGGTAGGAATTAGATCCTCAATAGATATAGAGCCACTTATATAAAACTAGAGCTAGCAAAGTAATCCACTTTAACTTAATTCAGTTCCCCCAGCGATGTCATGACAATACGCCTTAACTTAATGCAACAGATAAATGTTGGAAACAAGGCCTGAGGATCCAAAATCCTTAGTCTAAGATATATAAAGCCAATAAATGGAATGGTTAGGCAAATCAAATTGCAACAGGTATCACATGTGATAAGGATGTATGTCACACTACTTCTAATAGTGCTCTGGTTTGCTCATATTAAAATCCTTAAAAAAAGGCATTTCTGGATTAATAAGTATCAAATGCATCAATTATTTGGTGATTCAACAGGTCAGATAATGAGTTTCAATTGAGATGTTAATATGGATTCAGATTCATTTATCAAATGATACAACTGTGTACTAAATTTGTTGCAAGTATAATTGGGAGTATGAGCTCTCAATTTTTGCCATTCAGGATGATTAAAAGTCTTTTACATTTTATTTATCCTTTAGTTCCAGTTAATCAGTTATCAAAAGAATAACTTCATTTGAAAAGATACCAACAATGTCCAATCAGATGTAGAGATGTAGTTGCACTTTATTTGGGTCCCTGAGGTTAAAGCCAGTCAATTAACATTAAAAGAGTTGTTATAATCAAAACCCCTTTAAGCTTATAAAAGGGGCTTCTGAACCAGCTGAAACTTTTCCTAGATTGGTTTTTTTCTAAAGTTATGATGTATTTATATAGTTTCTTTTAAGGTAATTAGGATAGGGGAATCTAATAGTATTATTGGTACTCAAATTGTCTTCCCATAGGAGCAAATATTAGTAATGGCGCTGTTTACCCAATTTTATCTGATCCCACTGTTACTTTTAAGGAAAAGTCTGGCATGACAGGGATTATTTGGATTAAGATAATATCCACCAAATCAACAGAATATATGGTGATTTTAGATAGTATATGACTTCCCTTTCCACTTGATCCCAAAATTAAGAAAATTTTATAAAATTACAAAACCAAAAAGCAATCCAATTAGCCGCACCCCTGACACACTGATGTTCGCGGCCCCACCGCCAGCTGCTTTAGTGAGGGGTAGCGGCAAAACACCACCCATCGTTTTTGTTTAAGGGGAAATCGTGCTCAGAATGGTTTGTCCAGTCCTAATCAATCCTTAGGTCAGTTCGTTCTGCCCAAGGATCTTGCCATTCACCTCACACAATTCCAGGCGGCTCCCCATTGCCCTCTCATCCTTACCCGCTCTCACAGGTGCTTTGGCCTTTGGGTCAAATATGGGAAGTTGTTCCACATGAAGACAAACTCATAATAAAATTAGCACAGGTGGTGATACAACACAACGGCTTCATTGATTTTCGCCCTTATAAGGGGTACTTTGACATCAGTTTACAAACAAAGCTGATGCTGCCACTGCAGCAACTGTGACCCTTCTTTTGAGGGCACATCATTCCCACAACACGCACTTGGCTCTCCACTAACTCCACAATGGTGGTTCAGTTCGCTGGGTTGCCCACTCACATTCCCTAGCAGTGCTCCATCAGGTGCTGATGTCAGGTTTGGCACCCTATGGCACTGTTCTCACCCTTCAATTTGTGGTCCCCAATGGAGCCACACGCCTTGCTGGGCCTTAGGCTTTTGCCATGATCAGCCCTATATGTACAAATACGGCCAACCAGATTCCCCTACGCCCCTTTATTGCTTCTGCCCCTGACCATCCATTCTGGGCCTGCGTCAAGGGCGGGCAGACCATATGTGCATCCTGTTATCAAGTTGGACCACTTGAAGCGGAGTTGCCCCTACCTTGCTGCCTCTGACGCTTCTAAAGTCTTAGCCAACAGCTCCTAATCTTCCAGCCACCCCGCAGCCCTCTCAGAATGAGGGGCAATATTACCCTCACCTCTTCCAAAGCCTGCTGCCACTGCTGCATCTACAGCAGCCAATCAGACCACTCCTAAATCTGGAGCCACCAATGCTCCTGCTAATCAGGATTCAGCTTGGACAAAAATTCACTCCTAAGCCCCAACCCAATTGCCAGCCTCAGCCATCCCTATTGAGGAAAACATGAACTTGTATGACAAGAACCCCTGGTCCTTATTAGATGAAACTGACAAATAAGTTAATGTGATTGAAGACTCCAAAGTTGACATTAGAGGATTTATCCCTTCACAATCCCCCATTAAGATCATTGGTGCTTTTATGCCCCATACCCAAATGACGATTTGTTAGGCACCCAACACCATTTTGCTATGGCAGCTGATGCCAACCTGATATTTTCCTCTGCAATATTATATACCAAACAGCGATGAAAATGTCCAAAGGTCTCCCCCTCCCATTCTCTCCCAGACCTGCCCCAGAGCAAAAATACCATTCTCCAGCTGCAAAAATATGCTGCAGATGCCGTTCAGAAAGTGGTTGTTGCTTCACAATTCAAAACAAAAAAGCCTGAGCTAACACAACATTAGTCTCTCAACTTCCTGCCAACTGCAAATAGTGTTAAGTGTTTTTACTTACCTGAGCGCAATAGATGATGGTAATTTCTATGAATAACCAATCCTCTACAATCTCGCCCCCCATATTACTAATGATCCCACGCCCTTGCTCTCTGCCTTGGCCCGCACTTTGTATGATACAGTTACAGTGTATGAGCCCTTATCCACCTTCCACTTCGTCATGGTGGGATAATCATTTTGCCGCTGTGCCACCTGGTTGGTTTTTTTGTTTGTGTGTGTCTCGCTGCTTGTTTAGGGTGGTTAGTTAGGTTTTTGGTTTGGTTTGTTTTGATGCTTCCGTTTCAGTAATATCCATCTGCTGGTTGACGTACCTAAAAAAATTTTAAAGTTTAGATAGAGTATATGCGTATCAAAGATTAGCTGCAATAATGAGGTGATATCATGTACCAAAACTAAGTTGCAAAGATATTGGGTAAATTAATTGCATATCAAACTTAACTTCCAAGAACAGAGACAAACTCTACTATTTTTAAAATTTTCATACAAGCAGTAATTCCAGAATCTCAATACAAAAAAGGCACATTCTCACAGATTAACTAAGCTTGAGTAAATCCACGGAGTGGAGAGAAAATAAACCTAAGGATTACCTTTTTTATACTAGAACCTAAGGCTTACCATTATTAAAACTTCACAATATTAAAAATGAACCAAAATAAAAATCCTTATGGTATCTATTATCTTTCTTACTAGTCCTATATAACTATATATTAATTTATTGTGAGGAAGGCTGACCAGGGGACGGACACTTCTGAATTTCAATCTGAAAGAAATGAAACTTAGTAACAGGGAAGGCACCCCGGAGAAGCGATGATATCTCTTGTTGCATTGGGAACGCCACTACGGGGAGGGGGAGGGAACGTGTGAAGGGGCCGTAGCCACAATTGAACACGTGTGGAGGAAAGGGTCTGATCTGATGAACCAAACTGGGAACCAGGAGGAGACCAGCTGATGATGACGCGGTGGGAGGTACCCAAGCATCCACGCCTGAAAGTGGTCCACCAAATGGGACTAAAATCTGTGGACAGCTTCTGGGAGGGTGGGGATGGAGCCTGCGATGGCATCTAAGACAATCGTGTGGATAGTCCAAATGGCGATTGTGACCACCAGAGCATGGAGGGAGGGTGAAAGGGGGGAGGCCATTTATAAAGCAAACATATCTCTTGACAGACTGAAGGGATGTGTTTGATCATGGCCAAGCAGACGTTGAACTTCACGCCATATCACTTTAGAGGTAGAACACTTCTCTAGGCGGTGGAACAGCGTTCCATACTGGCCACACACGACTCAGGATGAGTGTAAAGCATTAGAGCACTAAGCCATATGGTACACCCGCCTTAGGCAGCGCCACACGTGGGAACGGATTTGAGGCTGCAAAAGAGGGTGTTGTGCATATTTACAAATGGTCTTCTGGGTATTGATGTAATAAGGGAGTCCATCATGTCCAGGTAGTTCACCCAGGATGGGACATGGGGCCGTGTGGGGATCAAGCCATCTTGAATGGGTAACCCCTGTACCTCCTGTGTGAACTGAGGAGAGGGGCGGCCTCTCTGGGCTGTGTGTCCATTAATACGGATTCTCCACTCAGCGCTCCGCATGGAGAGGAGGATTCATTTGTAGTGGGTTTTAGTACCGTGAGGACCTGTGGCCGATGGGTGGGAAGCCAGATATTTCATCAAGGAGTGAGGGTTTGATGGATTGTTAAGGCCCAGGGCGCGGGAGAAGTTGGAGCAGGCTGCGCGGGACCAGTGTTGGGAGGGGAGCGTAGGGGCAGTAACAGCCGCAATCCAGGTACCCAGGATCTTGGCAGCATGGGCTTTAAAGTCGAGCAGGCCCATGCCACCATGATGACGAGGGCCAAACATGACCTCTAACCGTACTGGTGGAGGTCGACCTGACCATAGCCATCCTTGCAGCAGGGCATGCAAGGATTTGAAAAAACCTGGGGAGAAGGCGATGGCGTGGGATCCAAATCAGACTTTGGAGAGGAGCATAGAGTTGGCTAAAACAACCCTGCCAGTAAGGGAAGTAGGGTGGTCTCTGAGGGAGGCGATGCGCTTCGTCACGTAGTCTAGAATATGACTTTCCATTACTGCTGAGGCATACCCAACTGCCTCCACCCACACGCCCAGATGGCGGACCGGCCCTATGGTAGGGCGTGGCATGAAGGGGAGCACTAGTGGGGCGGTGTGGGGTGATAAGGTAAGGTGAGCACGTGTGCGAGCAGATGGGCCAGGCTGGGCACTGGTCGCTGGGGCCCAGCAGGTTTGATACCGACCAAGGAGGATGATTTCAGTTTTGGAAGCGTTCAGTGCAGCATTACTTACCCAGGAATACTCCTGGATGAGAGCTTCAAGCGCGCGTGCATCTTTATTATTAGACACCTCAACAACACAGTCATCTGCAAATGCCAACATCTTGACTGGGGCTTGGCCTGGTACATGGACCCCAGTGAGGTGGGCATTCAAGTTTTTAAGTAGCGGGTTAAGGCTGAAGTTGTATAAGAGTAAGCTAAGGGGGTCCCCTTGGCGTAAGCCCCTTTGAGGGCGGACCACTTCCGTTAGGAAGCCAGGTCCACGCACTGCCATTGTTGCAGATTCTGTGAGCAGCATTACCCAGTTGATGAAGTGAGGGGGCAAGCGGAATTGGTGGAGGCAGGCCCTGAGGTATTCCCAGTTTACTCTATCATAGGCCTTCTGTTGGTCCAAAAATACAAGAGCCCCAGAGGCTGTGGACTGGCATGCGTTAGCCACAAAGTGCACGTTGTCCCAAATCGACCTTCTGGGTATAGTACAAATTGTTCTGGGGAGATGGTGGCAGAAGCTACAATCCCTAAACGGTTAGCCAGGATTTTAGTTAAAATTATTGTATCCGTGTTAGTTGAAGAAATGGGGCGCCAGTTGGCTAGGTCTAGATTATCCCCTTTCTTGAAGAGTGTGACAGTGAAGGCCTCTTGCCCTCCTGGTAGAAGGCGCGTATCCAGAAGGCTCTGGTTAAGGGAGGCAAGCAGTAGTGGAAATATATATTTGAAGTACTTTTTATAGAATTCATATTAAATGCCATCTGGGCCTGGGCATTTCCAATTTGGTGCACTTCAGATGGCTGACCAGAGTTCATTCAGAGTAATCAAATTCATTAATTCCAGGTATCAGGAACTGGTGAAAATGTGGGTGCTGTCAAGAAATTTTGCCACTTCAGCCGGCTGAATTGGATCAGATCAGTATAACTTAAAGTAATACTTTTGTATTTTGATTGCCACTTCTTCCAACATATCTGCGACGGAATCATCCGATCTCCACACCTGTGTGCAGGCCACACTCTGGCGTGGTGTGAAGAATTTTTAAAAAAAATAAGCGGAGCATGTGCCACCCTCTATAATGTGTTTGGCCCTGTACTGAACACAAACTTAATGTTTGTGTTGCCTTTCAAGCGCGTTGAAGTGGGCTGCTGCTTCTGCCCACTTCCAGCCCCAAGCAGGGCTGTAGCCTGTGGCTGGGATGTTAGATTCCAGGTGTGCCAACTCTGCCAGAGCGCACAAAATGATGGCTGATGTAGCTCATGAGCGTCGGGAGGAGAGGTGGCAAGTGTGGCGGATGGTATCCTCTTTGAAGGCTGACCATGTGGAAATTGGGTCTGCACAAAATGGTGTAATAAACTCTTTTGCCAAGGTTGCTGATTCCACCCAAGTGGAAAATCCTGGCGACGCAAGTACGGGTGGGCGGAGTTTGCACCAATGTGGGGCCTTTGCCACTGTGACAGGTAAGTGGTAGGTTCTTGAGACCAGCCGGTGGTTGAAGAATTTGATTTTTGTTGTTTAGAAGTGGGAAATGTGAGATCAAAATTTCTCCAGCTTGAGGATAAGATTGATGCGGGCCATGGACCTTAATTGGCCGTTGTGGACGTGGGGGTGCGTCATGTTTTTGAGCAGGGGGGCTTACCATGGCAGCACATCTAATAACCCAAGGGTGGCCTTTAGAACGCGAAGTTCTATGTGACCCTGGGGGGTGTGGGATGAGGAAGACCAATGGTCCATGGGTGAGTTTAGCCAACAGTTCATGTCACCAACTATGCAAGGGTCAGGGGGTAACAGAAGGGATTTGACCAATGAGAAAAATTCCCAACGCTCTCATGCACAGGTTGAGGCATAGATGTTGATGATAGCATGCACCACGTCAGCCCATGAGAATGTAACAATGAGGACTCAGCCATTGAGGAAGGATTCCGATGATAAAAATTTAAATAAAATTGTTTTTTGAAACCAGCACCCCACAGTGCTCTGACCAGAAGGATAGGGAAGGGAGGAGCATGGTTTTCCAAGCATCCTCGGAACCTCATGGACAGTGGGACTCCTGGATAACCAGGATGTCCACGGGTAAATCTTTTTGTAAAAAACTCAGTTTCCTAGCCCAGGATGGCGAGGCCTTGAGTCTGACAATATTCAACTTCCCTAAAGTGTAGGCTTCCCCCATCACACCTTAGATGCATGGGGGTGGGCACCTGGGCCCACTAGCCTCCTCTAGATCCCCACAGGCCTTCACAGCAGCGCGGGTGTTTGCAGCAATGCTATTGGTGGTTTTGTTAATTTTAGCAGAAAGGTTCGCGTCGGCTTTTGCCTGCACTTTTGTTTCCCCGATGTTGAACGAATTTTTTGTGGTGCAGATGAGTTTGGTGCACCTACATTTGGGTCAAAATTTTTTTTTCAGGTAGGTTGGAAACCAGTTTAGTTTCAATCGGGATTGGTTACAAAGGTCAGGCGAGATTGAGTCACCCATCGGATCCTCCAATTGGGTGGCCCAATTGGCATGGGCTTCCCCATCTGATTGGATGATGGATTCCCAATTTGCTTCCGCTGCAAAGGTTTTGATGTCCTCCTGGCATTGGGAGTGTGGGATAGCGGTGGTGGCTTTGGACGCTTCCTTGGCCGCAGCCCTGTGGGCCTGCTTGGCCTTCTTCCACTCTTTTGGGGAGATGGGCTTTACCAGTAACTAGCAGCCTTATGCTCCCCACAGGAAAGCCTCTTTGGTGCTGGTGGTTGGTTTGTAGTGCGCCTCTCCGCTGGCCATGGCTGCTGAGGGGTGCTCTTGGAATTTGATGCCCTCCTTGGTGGGGCATGCATGTGCCTTATGGCCAAATGTGTCACAGTTGGGGCAGATGGGGGGTGCGCTGTCTATGGTTACCCAAAAAGGGTGGGTGGTATGCCCTTCAATATTAATATAAGTGGAGTGCAGGATCTGGGTTAGGTCCTTCATGATCTCCTTGGTTGGAGTCAGAACTGCAATGGCTTTGCCAGTGCACAGGTGTGGCATCAGCATAAGGCGTTGCATCTCAAAGGATTGTATTTCGCCGTATATGGTGAGACCAGCTTTCAGGTGCTGCTCCAGAATGGCACGCTTGACTGTAGTGGGCAAAAAGTCAAACGTTAGGAAAATTGGTTGGATTTTGTCCATCTGGTGCGTTTGGTTTCAATGACCCATTGCCTTTAGGGAGGTTGATCACTACATGCACTGCAGCAGCTTCGTCTGCTGCCTCCTTGTTTTTTAAACTGAGGTCCAGCCAACTGCATGACATGGAGTGAGGTGCGACGTACACCGCGGTTGGGAAAAAAGTGTGCACATCCCCACAAAATTTTTCCCATAAAGCTGTTTGTTGGATATACAGAAACACCTGGACTCCATATTCCATTGATGAGACTGGTTGAGAGTGCGGCGTGTTGATGTACTGGTTGCATCGTGCCTGCCAAGTGAGGATTTCTGGGGAAATAGTGACTGCCAGTTTTTCATTTTTTTTCTATTCCGCTGGTTTCTCTGGGGCGTTTCCAAACGTTGGAGGTCGCGGGCCTACTACCTGTGCCTCTTACCTTACTTGCCCAACTGCTCCCTGACATGGGTGCAGACTAATCTCCTCTGTGAGATTATCAAACTAGATTCAGACTTGAATTGAATAAGTTGCAAAGTGATTGCAACAAGTGAGAAAAGTTTCTATGTGTTCCCTATATAACTATATAGGAAACAAGATTATATGACTAAAAATCTTTTATAAGCCTGTAGTGCGTGATACAAGCACACTTCTTGCACAGTTATAGTTCCTCCCTCGAATTTATTAGAATTTTATCTTATTGCAAAACCTCTGTCACATAATGAGGTAAATTCTAGTGATCATAGTATGGATAGCTATACAATACTTGATATTCCTTTGATTCTTGAAATAGTAAATTTCTGCTACAAGAAAGGCTTCCAATAGTTTAAAATATTTTTTTTGGAAAACAATAAAATCTATTAGGATAAAAGGAATGTTGTATAAGAATTCTTAAGCCATATTGTATCAATGTCTCCAGGATATAATCAAAATTGTCTGGAAGTAAAATGGGCACAATATGTACAATGTATACTTAGGAAAAATTGTACACACTTATATGAAAGGTAGATTTAGAAAGTAGAAGTTTTTGCATGACAATTCTGCAATAAAAATAGGCCCAAAAAGTTAGGGTATTCATTAGGGCGTTTTAGCAGAGGGTCCACTTGCATTTATTTTTATCTTGACCATTGACATTCAACAGGTTTATTATTTAAAGTTGAGTCAACGCCTTCAAAAACACTTCCCCCTATTGACTCAAATTTTCTTTTGAAGGGGTATGACAAGGAAGCTGGCTGCTATAGTAAGGTATGTGAAACTATGAATTAACAATATTAAAAAATTTGCCATTGGGCAAATTCTTAATGGTATAGACAACAAGATTGAGCACTCCAAAAATACATATGGCCTTTTCCAGTGTGTCAATTTCTTGTGGGATCAGCTAAACCTGTAGGAGTTGCATTAAAACGCTCAGTCGTCAACTTTGAACTTATGTAAAGGTGCTTGATGGAATCATCTTGTGTCTTCTGACTTTTTTTGGTTAAAAAGGACCCATAAGCCTCAATTTAAATCTTAGTTAGTGCTTTGATTAGTCGCTTGAAATATTCCTTAGGCCAGATCCCATCCTATCTTTGAAAATGAAGTACAATATGGGGGTAAAACGGGCTGTCTGTTAGGAACCTAGCGTGCCAATAAATGATCTGGATTTTGGCAGGGGAACTCCAAGACCCACAGGGGCAGCTAAGGTCCACACTTAACGCTAATTTCTGGGGATTATGAGTGGGCGCGTTGGGAGGGGTTTTTATCATGCTCCAACTCAAATAATTATTGCTCATATAGCGTTTGATATATAAAATTACCAAATTGGGACAGTTCAAAATAAATTCTTAAAAACATATATGAAAAAATAAAGAAAATAACCTAACAACCTACTATTAGCAGAGTGATGGGATATATGGTGGAAGGTGGGAAACAGCTGCTAAGCTGAATTGTGATTAAGGATTAGTACTGTTCTCAAATTCCTAAATAATGGATTTGATTCCTGATTTTGCCTTAATAGTATCGCTTGAAGTTTCCATGCTATTCTTGGGATGATTTTTATAATTACAAATGTCTAAATTTACAGTGTGATTATAAAATTGGGTGTTGGATTTGAACCTCATCATCACCATTTCATTTTGAATTCTGCTCAGATTTTGTTTTCTAGGTAAATTTTCTCCTTTCAGATTAACTTCAGATTGAACTACCAGTTGGGTCAGGGAATGGGGACTTTGGTGGAGGCTTCTAAATTCTTTCTGATGTCTTCTCAATGTTCCTAAAGTTTTCTAAATAAAACTTTGCAGAGTTTGACACTAGGATGAGTTTGAGTAAATAAAGTAAGCGTGGGAGGGGCATGTGGCAAACAGGGGAGGGGCAGTAGCCACCCATATCTAATCTAGGGTATGCTTTAGGTCAGAGATCTGAGTGAGAGAAAGGGCCTTGGAATTTGAACTCTTTTTTGTTTGAAGGTGTGTCCACCACTGTTTAGCTTGATGGCTGGCCCCTGAGGCCTTACACTATCAGACATACAGTAATTGAAAAAAGAGAGAATCCAGTAGCGCTATGATATCTAATGGTTAGGCGAAAATAGTGAGGTTGATATAGAGGGTCCATTGGGAGGTGGAAGAGGCAACAAATTTATAGAGAATTTATTCTAAAATTCTGTTAACCCTCTCAATGGTTTATTTGGTCTCTGGATGATATGGGGCGGAAAAACCCCACTGATCCACATAATACAGGTTCAATCCTTAATCATTTTTTAGCTGATCTTTTTAGTTTTGTCTGTCAGAATAACCTGCAGATACTCATGCCTGTAAATGATGTGATCCTTGATAAGCTTGTCGGTGGTAAAATCTCCAATATTGCAAAAATCTTAGATTTTGTAACAATTGGGTTGAACTGATCATTAAATTTTGACTTGAAATTCAGAAATCCAAATCTCAAGTCAAAATGCTATATTATGGTTTGCTGTTCATGTGGGCTCAGAGCTGGGCTGTGCCCCTCCAGAGCTATCCTTTATGCCCTTAGGGGCGTAAAGAATAGTGTGGGAGGGTCTCCCCAGAAGGGCGACCTTTTAAGGTTGGGACTGCACAATTCTGAACTCAGTTCAGAATTATTTCTTGTTTCCCACCCTTGTGTGGGTCTCTCGGTGGCCTCAAGATCACTCTTGACTTGTATTACTTGGTGTCCTATGATGAACCTAGTTTGTATTCTTAACAAAAAGTTAGGATTTGGCGGCGAACTGATCTGACAAATACTCTGGTTTTTTCTTGTGTCATTTGTGGTGCCCTATGTTATTGGGTTTGAATTCAACAGCGTGTTTATTTTCATTAATAAATAAAACAAGGCTAATTTTGGGGCTGAAATCCTCGCTTACCTGCGTATCATTTCTTTATTTTCGAATTTCCCTAAATCTGAGGTAAAATTATTGAGTTTGTGGAGTTAAACTCTTACCTTGAGGCAACCTTATATCAGGCAATCTTTTGGTGCTTATTTTGGAACTGCCAATACTAAGGCAATATGTCAGTCATAAACTAGGACGTTTTTGTCCATTACAGGTTTTACCCACTTAGTTAAATTGTCAATGGACACATTAATGTATTGATGTTTTATATTGCTGCCTCTTTAGAGGACCACTAACGTCAATTGAGATGGTGTGCTACTCCCAGTTGGACTAATACAGTTAGTGGGTGATGGAATCCTTATATGATTATTACAAAAGGCACACTTTACACTATCAAAATGTCCTGGATGTCAAACCTCATTGACTTTTTAATATTAGCTCTACTGGATCTGTTTTAGTGTTTTAATTAGTCCTCTGTGCCAACGATGCAATGAATATAATTAGTAATTAACAGTCATACACATGGGGTAGGGTGTTGTGGATTAGCCCACATGTGGTGCTCCTGGTCAGTCCTTGACCAGTAGAATAACTGTGAACAACAACCTTCAAACTGTTGGTAGTACTAAAGACCAGGCCATTGCTGATTGGGGCGAAAGAGGCCCTTTCATAAACACTGATGAGCAAAATAATTTTCCTTCCAACAATGATGTCATGCGAAATTTTTGTATAACCAAATTGTATGATTTACTTAATGAGGATGACGCCGCCACCCAAAATTCATATGAATTTTGACCTGATTTAGACCTTCAGTGAACTGAAATAATTTGAATTCCGTCAATGATGCCTTAATGAGTGAACTGAGTTACGCCAGTGACAGTATCAGATTTTCAAACGCATATATTAAAAACTTGGGCAGTTTTCCACATTTGGAATTAACTTGAGGCTATAAAGCAAGGCACATCATAGGAGCGCCATTGCTCAAACCCAATGTCAAGGCAAATATTACCAAATTTGGTAATCGATTAATCTCAGCAGAAGCAACAATGAGCGGAGCCTAATATGGGAATTGGCACAAAGACCCCTGAGCTCCAAGATTCAGGGGTAACTGCCATGAGAAGGAGCTTGCTCATACAGGAATTAAAAATCAGTGAACAGGAAAAATAGAAGCCAGATGCGAGCTGACTAGATGGTTCTAAAAAACTCTCTATCAAAACTCTAAAGTTCCCCCTATTTTACTATATCACATTTATAACAAGATTTTCCCCTGAAATATATATGACTTTACTTTATTCTAATAAAAACCTTTCTACATAATCTTATGTAAATCTTTTTTTTAACTTGTCTTGTGTCATGTTAGTAATCGCCAGTATCCAAACTGTGATCAACCAATATGAAGTAATCGCCAGTATCCAGTCTAGGATTAACCTGTTTTTCATAAAACACTCTTTCAAGGATACCTTGATGTTAATAACGCCAAGGAAGATGTTGGAAAGGTTCCCATTGAGTCATGAAGGCCAATGTATGTCAACAATGTCAAATCGTGTCAAGAAGTTTGCAAAAGAGCGCAGGCAAGTTAGACCAGCAAAAATGCACAAAGGGGTAGCATCTGAAGAGATTTTACCTAGAGAGAGCTAATGTGATGCTAGAGAAGTTTGTATGGTGCTAAATCTGTGCAGAGTAGATCTTCTGAGCAGTGAGTTGCCTCTAAAGTTAAGCGAGCCAAGGTCAGCGGGCTGACTTTGATGCTCATTACAGGGTGGAACCAGCAGGACCTATGATGATCATGATAGTTCATCTGAGAAAACTGATAAAGATGCGGATATAGAGGTGTATCACGGAGAGGTTGGAGAGGATTCCTCTAAGCTCCTGGTGAGGGAGGAGGATACCATCCGCACTAGAGTCCATAACCTGGAATTGATGTATACAAATTTGCGTAATGATCTTGAGCGTGTTAAGGAGACCACTAAAAGAGCTTATATTGCCTCACTACATATAGTGAGAGGACCCTCACCAAATAAAATTAACTAGAAATTACTAAAAAGAATCTCGAGGAGAGACTTGTATTCCAAGAGAAGGTTAATGGCGAAACTACTAGCACTTTGAATGAGTATGGAGAACTCTTGGAGCATCATGACAACATTCTAGTTGAGATGGACAAGAGTAATGAAGATCTGAAGGCAAAAATACTCACCACACCGGAGCCTACATATACTAAAACTATTATTCAAAGTGGATGCACCTGTGTGGATCTCTCAAAGATGTATACAACAGCTGGTCAGAACTTGTACTCAGCCAACTATGATTTACGCTGAACCTGTTGAAGTGGATCTAAACTTTAAACCATATTGTAAGACCATGTACACCAGGAGAGAGGACAATTTCCAGTTTCCTCCAAATGTATATAAATAGATTGGATGGCGCTAGCAATGCCATAAGGCTTGGAACGTTCAGGGATGCATGAGATGCAAGGCTCAGGAGATTCTCAGCACGAGTTTGAGACCTGGACTTTCATGTACTGAAGTCAAGAGCATCTTACTCACCGAGTTCAGTAGTAAACAAGATGGTCATAGTATGAGGCAAGAGTTCTTATTAGTAAAAATGAGCATAAAATGATTCAGTTGTAAATAAGCTTCTTGTTTCAAACTTAAGGCCCAGCAGTTATGGACAACAGGAGTAATGGATCTGCCTACTTCCATAAACGTTTTGTTAAGCTCCCTGGAGATACGTCCTAATCTGAGATGCTATGACTTTGGCGGTCAAGAGTGCTATGTCACTTAAAGCACTAAAAGAGGCGCTTCTCAACATACAAGGGGTGTAAATTGAATTTCATTTCAATAGAACCTACGCCACCCCTTGATGAGTCAATAAGGACGTTTATGTCGCCAAAGACAAAAAATTTTAAGCACAATGAAAAGAGCAACAAACCGCTTGAACGCTTTCCGCATTGAGAATTTAAGTGCCATAAGTGTCACCAAACTGGGAACTTACTTGATCCTGTTTGTTCTTTACATCCAAACTTTGGAGCAAACCACTAAAGAGGACATACCTAATACCATAATTTGAGTGATCTACACACTGAGTGTGAGGTCGACAATGAAGATGAAGATTTAGCTAGTTCAGGCTACCATTTGTTGGGGGCACCCAGCACAGTGGCCTTACTGGATATATTGAGAGTTCAGGATGCTGATTAATATGTATCAAAGAATACTTATTTGGCTAAGAAAATAAGCCTACACAAGTGATCAATTCCGTTGATAAGGGAGAGATGTTGGTCGCGTCTACCTTCAAGAATGCAATACTGGATGGTGAAGACACTACCAAGGCCAAAACAAACGGTGTTACTTTGAAGCAAGTTGAGGACTCGGCTAATGACATCCTGGCCATTGGAAACCCTTTGGCAAGAGCATAATTAAGGTGGAAATTATCATAATAAGGTATTTGTACTTCTGGTTTGGATACTGGGGCTCCATTGATCATAATCTTATCCAAAATGAAGAAGCTCAAGTCTATGCCCAACATTGACTAAAATGTGAAATTTCATACCGCAGGACCTGAAATCACCTGCGCCTTAGGAGTTTGTTCTGTCTTAATTTACAATATGGGCTCATGGACTTGACGGCACCTGCAGTAGTGTTGGACATCGACCACTAAGATTCTCTGATTGGGACGCAGTTTCCTCTGGAGTATGGGGCGAAAATTGGTTTCACTACAAGCACGGTTAGCACCCTGAGCTACAAACTCCCCCTGGTATTCAAGGATGAGGATGTTAAACCTTAAAAACAACATATGTGCTCTGTTGAAACAGACAATTGATCTATTTAATTCACTACACCTTTTTTGAGAAGGATATAAAACAATTACCGCCTACTGTGAGCGCTAAAGAAGGTCTCCACTTGAGTTCAAGTGAAATTATAGAAATTTGACCAGGGGACTAAAGGAGAATGCCTTATCAATCAGCATTAAGATTCCTCCTGGCAAAATGTTGGAAGTGTACAGTTGGGATGGAATTTGAGAGTAAGATCCCAGAGTAGTAACAGTAGTCTATGACATCACTTATTCTGGAGAGCTAAACCTTGTTCTAGGGAACATTAATAACGAGCTGATCAAAGTTTAATAGGGACAAGTTGTGGCACTAACCACCTATCAGTTGTCAAGATATTGAGTCCATACATGCAATCAGAGTTTTTGATGAGCTTGTGTTTGGGGATTTAAGCCCTTAAGAAGCAGAAAGAGTTGGACGAAAATTTTGGGAGAGCCCAACGACATCTTCAGCACTGGCAATGACTATGGTCTGTGCATAGGGGAGGTCCACAAAATGGACACCAGTTCATCTATCCCTTTCAAGTTCAAACCTTACTGACATTCAATAACAGAGTGTGCGGTCATTGTGCAAGAGCTCAATCAGTAAGCTAAAGCTGGGCTAATCCCCTTATCCAAGAGAACATGGGCATCTCCTTTATTGCTGGTGCATAAGAACGATGGGGCTCATAGGGTTATCAGGGATTACCGCAACCTAAATAATGACCAAGAAGGACTTGTACCCTTTGCCATGCATTGATGATGCTTTGAAGAACCTAGTCAGCTCAAAATACTTATTGGCCATGGACCTAACCAGTGGCTTCTGGCGAATGGAGCTCTCCCCAAGAACCAGGAGAAATGCGCCTTTATCCGCCAAGTTTTGTTTGAATCCACGAGGATGCCGCAGCAGCTTTTAAATGCCCCTGCAACCTTCCAATGAAAGATGGATCACATATTAAGCAATATTAAGTTACTAAATGTTTTGATACCTTGACGATATCACAATTCAACCACACACCTCAGGAACATTTGCAGTACTTCATGGAGGTCTTCAAGCGACTTCACACTTCCAACTTGAAGCTTAAGAGAAGTAAAGGAATTTTCTTTAAGAGACAATTTGAGTTTTTGGGACCTGAAATCAGACCACCCAGTATTAAGCCTCAGGATGGAAAAGTGAACGCAATTGTGGCAATGGAGCCACCCAAGAGTATGGGGGATTTTCAAGTGTTCCTAGGAACGGTAGGGTAATACAGGCGGTTCATACCCCATTTTGTGGACTTGGAAGTGCCCCTTACCTACCTCATGACTAAAGAAACAAAGTTCTAATAGAGCCTGGAGCAGGAGCAGGAATTTATGGAGTTGAAGGCACTATTGGTAGAAGCACCAATCTTGAAATACCCAGACTTCAATAAGACCTTTTACTTGTATACTGATGCCAGTAACATGGGACATGGTGAAATCTTGGCCTGACCAGATGAGAATGGAGTAGATCATCCAATTGAGTATACTCCAAGGTATTCAGCAAAGCAGAAACGAATTATACAGTTACCAATTGAAAAACCTTGCAGTAATTCGAGCAGTTAAGAACTTTAGGCTCTACCTTTATAGAGTACATTTCAAAGTAGTTACAGATCACACGTCGCTCCGCTGGCTAAGAAACATGAAAGATCCCGATGTACGCCTTGCCCACTGGACTTTCTCCTTGAAAGGGTACAATTTTAAAATCATAACTGAGCAGGAGATACATATCTCAATGCATATGGTTTGTTAAGTCTACCTGTAATCCACCTGCAGGCCCAGAGTGACCGCCTGTACAACATAATTAAACATTTTGAAAAAACTTGGTAGGAAGAGACAGAAGAGGTCGAGAGCGTCCTGCATAGATGTTCTAAAGACACCCAGTGTGTTGATGGGAATCTTCAAAAGAAATTTCAGGATAAGCGGTACCCTTACATACAGCCTAGTGATTGCATAGAGATTGTGATGGAGACTCACAAACATGTGGGCCATGGACGATTTCAGAAGACGTTGGCTTAGGTCAAGGAGAGGTTTTCTGGAAATACATGTCTGATGAAACATACAAGCATTGAAGTTGTGCGTACCCTTTGCCAGTTTTTCCCGTTGGAAAACAGATTTGAGTTTATGCCCATTCCACCAACTGCACCATTCAGAAATGTCTCTATTGACGTGGCGGGACCATTGCCAACAGCATCCTATGACGCCAAGTTCACCTTGGTGGCAATTGACCACTTCAATAAGTGAGTATAAGAATCCGTGGTCAAAACATATACAGCAATCTTAACTGCCCATTTTTTACAAGGTGATTACAAGACACGGATGCTATCAAACTTTCTTGTCAGATAAAAAAAACTTCATCTCAGATGTAGTGCAGAAATCGATGGATTGGTAGGGGTGAAACAGCATTTCACCACCCCCTTTACTCCATCATTTAACAGAAGTGTCAAAAGAGTCAATAAGACCCTAAGATTATTTATAAAGAAGTTGTCTTTGGATTACAAGCTAAAGTGGGACCAGTTGCTCCCATCAGCGCTGCTGACTTACTAGTTAAGCTACCACCATGTGATAGTATGCCCCCCTTCAAGGCATTGTATGGGCGAGAGGCTGCGCTGCCTAACCTCCTGGCACCCATCATATCATCAAACTGAAAGAATCCACTACCATGAAGCTATCAACAGGAGTTGGCTGAAGGGTTTATATAATTCAGTTAGAAGCTTCAAGCAACATTTGAGTCAACCTCCCTCCTAGCCAAAGAGAGAGTCAGAGAAGAACCAAGTTACCCAAAATCAGTATTGGAAAAAGGTTTTATTCTACCGCTTGAGAGGAACACAACTAGAGAAACTTCAGACCATTTGGACTAATCCTACAACCATCTAAACCAAGAGAGGAGAGGGATACTCAACGTGCGATGATGAAACTAACATTATTTTTACCAGAGTTCACACCTGGCACCTTCAATCATTCCTCAGGGCTCTTCTTAATGGGGGAGTGTCACGTATGAGCCCACGAGCGGTGCTCCTGATCAATCTACAACCAGAGGAATTACTGTTAACACCAACCCTCAAAATTGTTGCAGTAATTGTAACCATACATTGTGGATGGGGGCGAAAGAGGCCCTTTCATAGGCACTGATGAGAAAAATAATTTTCCTTCCAACAGTGATTTCACGTGAAAATTTTCCCAACCAAATTGGAAGATTTACACAAAGAAGACAATGACCCGCCTAAAACTTATATGAATTTTAACCACCTTTTATACCTTCAGGGGGCTAAGTAACGTAAATTCTGATGATGACGCCCCAATGAGTGAACTGAGTTACGCCAGTGATAGTATCAGAAGTTTAAATGCGAATTTTAAGTTGGTTAGTCATACAATTCCCAATTGACTTAAAGCCATGATGCGAGGCACATTGTAGGAGAGCAATCACCTAAACCCAATGTTAAGGCACATATTACCAGATTTGGTAATCAATTAATATAAACAGAAGCAACAATAAGCAGAAACCCAGAAGTGAGACCTAGCACAAAAGCCCTGAGCGCCCAGATTCAAGGGTAGCTGCCATGAGAAGGAGCTTGCGCATACAGGTATTATAAAAAATGAGTGAACAAGATAAAGCAGCAATAAGACACCGTCCAACTAGAGTATTCTGAAAATCCTTTACTTAAACCCTAAATATCCCCCATTTACTATATCAAATCGAGTATATCTTGACTTTCCCACTGACATATAACATTTCATTTTATTTTTATAAAAAACTACTTTACAAAATATTTATTTTCTTTTTTTCTTTATATTTTTATTGTATCAAGTTAGTAATCACCATTATCCAGTCTGGAATAAACTAATCTAAAAGAAAGCCAGTATCCGGTCTATGTAACAATTGACAATTGTACATGAATCTCATATGGTTGGGAAGTATGAGATTTGTGTGTATCAATTGTTGCAATTCCATTATTCCAAGTAGGATTTTCCTATTTGGGTCAACAACTCAATAAATTAAATAAATAGTTTATTTTTGATTGGTTGTTCATTATGAGGTTCCCTCCATTTCTCCGTCGAGTTGCCTGGATGCCATCAATTCTGGAGGATTTTGCGCCCCCCATTACCCACAATTCTTTTAGCCTTTTTTGGAAGTATTTCAAAGCGAGTTCAGCCCCAATGGGTCCTCACTTTGGAATTCTATTCCAACTTTGAGTCCATTTCCAATAAAGGCTGCTTTTTTGCTAAACCCATTTTATTTAAATTTAATTTATTTGAAGTGAGTTTTGGGGAGCAGATGGCGGTGCATCAGGAAAGGGGGTGGATGCACCAGGATTCTTTTGGAGAGGTCTTGCCCTAGCTAGTCTGGAGTCAGAGTGGCCCAAGATGACAGAGGCTAGTTGGCCACACCTCAGCCTGTTGACCCAGTGAGTGGATAGTGGTTTTGGGAGGCACCTCTGCCTGGGGTCTGAGGCGACAGAGGCCAGTGCACTGCACCTCAGCACGGTGTGCCAGGCAAGGCCCTCCATTTGGACATGACCAATTGGAGTTGGTACAGCCACATATGGGGGTGAGTGGTGTTAGGGCTGGTGGCGGACTGGGCCTTGGGAGCCCAGTCTTAATAGTCTAGGATTAATCTATTTTGAAGAATACACTCTTATAGGGATACATTGGTGCTGATAACGTCAAGGAAGAGGTTGGAAAGGTTCCCATTGAGTCAAGAAGGCCAACATGTATCAACAATATCAAAGAGTGTCAAGAAGTTTGCAAAAGAGCGCAGGCAAGTTAGACCATAAATCAATGAACAAAGGGGTAGCATCTGAGGAGATTTTACTTAGAGAGAGCTAGTGTGATGCTAGCGAAGGTTGTATGGTGCTAAATCTGTGCAGAGTAGATCCCCTGAGCAGTGAGTTGCCTCTAAAGTTAAGTGAGCCAAGGTTGTCATTCTAACTCCATGATTAGTCATCTTTTCCGTCACAATCAAGTTTGTAGTTACCCTGTTCCAAACTTTGGTATTCTTCATTAATCAATCTAAGATTCATCTTAGATGGGCAGCTCATCATTGTTCTTACGGTTTTTCATCTTCTCAATTGATTGATTAGTGTGAGGGACCAGCACAGACACAATAGTAATTTATGAAAGTTTGTCAGCATTTTGATGGAGTAACCTAATCAATATATAACCTTATAGTCATAGGCCTGAAGCTTAACGTCCACCTTGCCAATCAATCTTCAGGATTTACAAGGTTATGTAACCACTGTAAAGAAGATGATTAGAGTTTTAACTGGAACTTATTTCTGTGAATAATAATGTGAAAAATAAAGGCAAAGATAATGGCTAAAAACTGCGTTCCATAGCCATATATTTTTCTAAATGGTAAGGGCATGACTCATAAAGCTACTGGGTGATCCTCTCTGTGTTCATTATGTTGTGAGAGCACAGATCCAATGGCTTACTAAGATCATTGTACTGAACATAGAAAGGTTGGTTGAAATGGGATAACGTAGACTTGGCGCTTAAGTTTATTTAGCTTTCAACTTACTGAATGAAGTCTCACATTTGGGGGACCAGATAAAAGCCACTACACTTTGGAGTAAGTGGAATGAAGGCTCAGCCAGCTGAGAGAATCTTTGTATAAACTGGAATTAGTATCCCAACATTCCTAAAACACCTTTACATTACACTTGTTCCAGGACATTTTATAAAATTAGCAGCCTTGAGCTTTGGGGGTTGAGGGCATATTCCTTGTGTACTGACGATGTGACCCAAGTATCCATTTAAGTCTTAAAAACTGAAATTTTTTAAGCTTGATTTTAAGATGAGCCTTATCTACTATTTCAAAAACTTCCTCCTAATGGGACAGGTGTTGGTGAAGGTGCACAAAGGGAAATTGCTATTGCCAAGGTATACAGGGATTAAGATCAACTTTAGATCCCCCAGGATGGTGTCTATGGCTCTTGTAAGTGGCCGCCGCGTTGCACAAGCCTTGTAGCATGTGTGTAGGTTGATACAACCATTAAAAAGATATAATGTCGCACTTCTCCTGTTCAGCCAATGATAGGTTGATTTGCCAATAGCCACCGATAAATTCCAGGACATTAAAGTACTTGGCTTTCCCTAGTCAATTAAGAGCATCATTGATATATGGTAGAGGTTAAGGGTCTCTTTTAGTAAAACTATTTAAGTGGCGATAATCAATCACTACTTAGTTGGAGCCATCCTTTTTCTTATTGATGAGTATAGGACTGACTCAGGGGCTATAAAAACATTATCATCTCTTGTCATAGTGATTACTCAAGCTCTTTAATTATGAACTCTCCACTAGCTCAACTATGTCATATGGGACGAGAGCTTATAGGATGTGCATCCCCAGTGTTGATATGATGAAATATACCTTGGTGCACCCTAGGTTGTAATCCCCTAGTAGCAAATACATGCACATATTTTTGCATTAATGCTAAGGCTTGGTTCTTTTGCTTTTTTAACAGGCCCTACAATTGCCTTGAAATATAAGTGAACATGAGGTAGGCGTGTAATCAGGTAGGCCAAACTCAGACAGGTCTCCCATACCTTCAATGTTTAACCTAAACTTGGGACAGTAAACAAACGTGAATGATCTTCTGTCCTTTGGTTATGGTAATCTTCTGATCAGTCAGATTATATATGAGCACACAGCTCACCTGATGTCCAGGGACATTTAGACTGGAAGATGCATGGGGCCTTAGTCAAGAGTTTTCCTTTGGGGAATAAACTTCTTCTATTAAACTTTCTGGGAGGTCTGGAGTCATTCACAAGCTTACAACTTGCTGTTCACCTAGGATTATCTCACAATTGGATGAAGTACAAAAAGGAATGCCCTGAGCTTCAAAATTATTGAAGTTGGGGCCTTACTATGGCGAACAATCTGCTGATATTAACTAGGAATTATTATGTCAGTATACTTCACAATAATAAAAATCTTATTTTATAGTTAGGAAACCTGCTACGCTTGGCATAACTTTCCAAGAAAATTACATACATCAACAAGGAAGTAAATTTTGATTGACCGTTGTGGTTTTGGTCTGATGCCCTCGGATTCTCTGCCAGCTGCTCCGGTGTGGGGAAGCGGCGAAATTCCCCCTGCTTTTTCCAGTCCAGCAGGAAAACGCACTCAGACAGGCTCACCCAGTCATTCCAAACCCATGGGATGATTCGTTTCTCCCAAGGATCTTGACGCCCACCTTGCTCATACCTAAGAAGTACCTCGCTGACCCCTCTTGCTCCCCCCAGATCAACATGTGCTACAGCCTAAGGGTCAACCATGAGAAATTCTTCCCATACCATGACCAAGTCATTATCAAAATGGCACAGGCGGTGATGACACACGCTAGATTTATAGATTTTTGTTTCTATAAGGGGTATTTTGACCTCGCTTCACCTGTGAAGCCAATGCCGCCACTGCAGCAACTGTTCCCCTGGTATTCCAGGGTACCTCTCTTCCCACACTTTGGACCCAGCTCCCAGTGGACACCACTTTGGTGGTCCACTTTGGTGGTCCAATTTGCTGGTTTGTCCACCCCCTGCAGAGCTCCACTAGGAGCTGATGACAGTTTGGCAGCCTATGGCTCCAACCCCATCTTACAATTTGTGGTTCCATTTGAAACCACACAACTTACTGGGCTTTAGGCTTAGGCCACAATCATCCCTGAATTTTAGTAAAATTGCCATGTCAATCCCCCTCGTACCATTATTCCTTCAGCCCCTGACCATCTGTTTTGGGCCTTCATTGAGGGCGGGAAGATGAACTGTCCATCATGTTTCAAGTTGGACCACCTAAAACACAAGTGCCCCTCTTTAGCCACTCCTGATGGATTGGATTACTTGTCTACTGACCTCCAATCTGCCGCTCACTCAGCACAAGTTCTGGCATGAGGTATGATCCTACCTCCACCTACCTCAAAACCTGAGGCTCCAGCTGTACTTACAGCCACCAATCAGCCTCCTCCTCGCCCCAATGCCACACATGATTCCTCCAATTAAGCAACAGATTGGACCCCAGTTCGATCCCATGCTTCTGCCAATGAATCAACCAAACCTCAACCATATGCCAATTCCCCAATTCAATTCAACCAGAACCCATGGGAGCTATTGGCCGAAATTGATGAATCAAGTAAGCTCATTGAAGAACCATCTCTGCAAATTGAGCAGTTTATTAATGCAGAATGTGATGCCAAATATCCCCCTCATCTAAATAACCCACAACCATATGCCAAATCATTTTGCAGTGACCACCAGCTTTCAGTCAAAGAAGCCGCAACACCAGATTGTCATCCCCTCTGCAAAGCTGTTGCTAAATAAGTGGCGATGCTCACAGAAGGTATCCACCCTCCTGTGATCCCCTCAACCCTCACCACAAAAAGTAAAATCACAATGAATCAGATACACAAAAACGTCAATGAAGCTATTCAGAACGTGTTAATGGTAGCACGGAATCCTAAAGCTAAGATTACATGAACCAATATCGCCACATTTGTTAAACTCCCAGACACCTGCATTAAGGCCAAAAAAGCTTTAGCTGGATATCAGTGCCATTTTCCTAGCTGGCAATTTCCATGAAATACCAAACATTAGCTGTATTGAACCACATGCCACCTATGCCCTGGCGCCCTTGCTGTCCACCTTGACACATACCCTACTCTGGGAGGAGGAAGCTGCTGCTGAAGATGATCACCCTGATCCTTCTCCCCTTCCGCCATGGAGGGATAAGCAGTTTCCGCTGCCCACCTGGTTGGTTGTTTTTGTTCGGCCTGTTTCATTCAATCCGCTCATTTGGGCGTTTTTGTCTGAACCAAATTAGTTAAAATAGTTTTTAGTTTTAATTTTAGTTTTGGTAATGTCCGTCCCATGGTCAGCTTACCTCAAATAAATACAATATAGTAAGGAAACCTGCTCATCCCAAGAGTAATGGAGAGCAAGGCCTGATTGAGATCATGAACACTCTTTTCTCATAATTAAAAACTAATCCATAATTATAAAAACTTGTGCCATTAAGAATTACTAGTTCTGATTGGGTAATACTATGGTGGGTGCGCTGACTTGAAGAAATCCAAACCTCATGGGTAGGGCACTGTATGTGTCTTCAATGATTGTGCTACTGGACCTGAAGTCCTGATTTGATGGTGATGGGCCACGTTAGGAACAATTTTCAACTTCTTTGCAAAATTAGCTTGAGATTATGTTAACTAGTTAACCGCTGTCCAATATCTTGTGAACTTTAATCTTACCAACAGGTACGTTGATATAAGTACAATCATAGAAACAATCAGAATTAGCATTTTTCT
Organism: Massospora cicadina; assembly: GCA_022478985.1. Lineage (NCBI taxonomy): Eukaryota > Fungi > Entomophthoromycota > Entomophthoromycetes > Entomophthorales > Entomophthoraceae > Massospora > Massospora cicadina. Next base: position 181,454 of record JAKSZP010000054.1, on the reverse strand, counting down.
AAAACCAACAAGATTATTCATTTATCATAGTTTTATTTTATCACTATTCGTCTGGAAAACGGGTAATTAAAGCTTCAAGAGGTAGGGCTAAACTGACTCCTTTAAGTGAGGTAATTAAATTGCCTAATCTGATTCTCTGTACTGGATCTGTTTAGTGAGCTGGAGTTCATAAGGCTTGGAGATAACTTCATGGCCTTCCTTTTCAAGTTCAGCTCACTAGTATTGGGTCACTGAAAGCAATGGATGAGGATGGCTTTGGTATTGCGTTTGAGATGAGATAGATGGTTGTTTGAAACAGAGTATACCATCTCTATTGTTAACCATCTTTTCCCTGGTCATCATTATCCCCCAATATGAAGCAAAATACTCTACATTGTAAAGTCTCTTGGGAAACTGGCTGCATACTTTCCCATGGACTTGCAGATCCAGCAAGTGACTTTGAGAAGGTTCCACTGAGGGTCCACATTTTTTATACCAGTCATAGTTAGCTCCTATCAGATTCTTAGCGTTACATTGTTGGGGATTAGCAAAAATGTCAAGCTTCTCAATATTTGGGTGCCCAAAGGTAACCTCACGCTGCATAATGTATTCAATCATTGCGGAAATTATCTAGATTCTAAGCCTACGCAGGTAGCAGCTAACAGTGGATCTCTGAACAGTACTTAGTAGCGTTTTTATGGCGATCTTATGTCAAATCAGGTATAGCCTTGGCTTTCAATAAAAGCTGCGCCTCATTGTAAGAGCGTTTTTAAACTCAGTAATGGTCTCATTTTTTTCTGGAATTGAATTATCATAAACCCAGCCTCATGAGTAGCCATTTTTTTGGGGCTGCCAAATTTGCGTAATACAGCGTTCTCAATGTCAGTGTAGCTCCTATTGTCCTTGGATAGGTAAGGCTTGATCAAGTCCCAACTTTGTTCATTTAGACAGTTGAACATAGTTTTAGCCTTGAACAAGTCATCATCCTCATGCATCGTCAAATAAACTTCCATAGAAAAGACTTCACGTTTCCATGTCAGTTAAACTTAATTAGTTGTGGGGGTTGAATCATTGAAAATACTGGAATGGAATGCTGGGGGTTGCAGTACCAAATGCGGCCATGGTAGACCCCACGTGAGGTCTCAGATTACTGAGCTCATCAGCATGGCTTTGCAGCTGATTGGCGGGGCTTGTCAAAGGGCTAGCGCCAATAAAGCAGCAAACATTGAACGTTAGGCTGAGCAATTTTCTCTAAAAAAACCTTTTTAGAGTTGGCTTCATTAGCAGGTCTAATTCTCTCTTGATGGATACTTAGACTTTGTATTGGAATTATCCAACATTCAGGTCAGTCATAATGCGTCACTCCCAAGACAATTGTTCTTGATCCTGTTCAACAAATTATCTATACTGTTTCAAGGTGGTAAATTAGCTTTACAACTTGCAAATCAAGGACCAAAGCTCAGTATTCTCAGCCTTTTGATCCTTGTTATCATCCCATAGCTCTCAAGTAATCTGGTAAAGTTTATTGCTGGCTCTTAAAACATCCCCTAAATTTCTAGTTAAGGAGACACTAGCGCTCTTCAGGGCGATGGTTTTAAGATGCATGGCCACCTGTTTTTTTCAAATATTTTTACAGCTCCTCATGAAGGGTGTGGTCGCATCAGCCATACTTTCAAATGTTGGATAACAACTTAAAATTTCTCACTGGTAAATTGGCTGAGTTCCTCCACTGATTCGTATTGTTTAACTTTCATAATTGAAGCATTTACCACGTTTCTAGTTCTGTTTGGAACTGAATAACTTTTGTACCCAGGAGGCAGTAATACCTAGCTCACTATTAGTCTGACAACTTATCTCAATCAAATTTTGGTTTAGATGATTGATACGTTCATCCAGTCATTGGGAGACTTTGTGACTGAGCTTGTGATTTTAGTCACATCCTGTCTTACCCCCAGAAACTGGTTTAAACTGTCATGCAAAGAGCGCATTGCATCCACATTTTGTTGGTTCCACTAGAAAACTTCCATAATTAGAGCATTATGACAATCAATAGTTATTTAGGGTTTTCCTCACGATGGCTGAAGGTATCCCATAATATTGCACTAGATGTTTGATGCTGCTAATGAAGAACAACACTTGACTGCATTCATGCTATAGGATTGCTCATAGTATTGCAATAGTTGGCCTTGATTGTGTTACCAGTTTAATTTGGAGGGTATAAGGTGGGCCAATTCATGAAGGAATAGCTGAAGTCCTCATAGCAGCATTTTACTAATTTTCTATAGCTGCTCCAAGGTGAAGGTAAATGAATTGAATCCTCCAAAGCGAGTAAAGTAGCTCCATCCTACCTTAGCTCAAGCTAGCTTAGAAGAACTAAGTGAATGACATAAAATACTAGAGCTTAATTTCTAGTTGCTTTCTTCTCCAGTAAAGACTACTTTTTTCTTAGTAAATAGTTAATTTAATGGTGCCCTTGTAATGAGCAACATGATGTAGTGTTCTAGATAAGCGAACTACTTGCACAGGTATGGTTCCTCTCTAGAGCTTCTTTAATTCTACTCAATCACAAAACCACTTTCCCGTGATGAGGTAGATTTTGATAAATGCCATATATAGAGCTATAATAATACTTGATAATCTTCAATTCGTGAAATAGTAGTCATACTCCAAGAAAGGAATTTGATAAAATAGGAAATTTGGGTAAATGACGATCCTTTACTAGGCTATAAGTAAATATATTTTTAAAGGAGTTATAAGCTACTGAACATCGATGTCTTTAAGCCAGACACACAATTGTCTGGGAGTTGAATAGGCACAATGTATACAATGCGTACCTTAGGCATAATTGTATCCATTTATGGGGAAAGGCTGGTTTTAAGAGTAGGAGTTGCCGCATAATGGTTTTGGAATAATCAGGAACCCAAAAAATTTAGTGTAGTTCTTAGTGCATTTTAGCGGAGGGTCCAATTGCATTTATTTTTCATCTCAACCATTGACATTTGATAGGTTTTTTTTAAATTTGAGTCAACCTCTTAGACAACAAGGCATAACAAGCGTGTTTAATTTCTAAATGCTAATCTGGCATATCTATAGCCATAGTTGCAGAAGCATCGCTACTAGAACAAGCCACACTAACATTACTACCACATACAAGCTTAGTTATTGTCCTAGCCTTTTAGAATGAACTGGTTAAAGCATTCTTCCTTATCAGGGCTAATCAATTAATGGCCAAAATTATTTTTTATTTGGTATCATCGTTCTTCTGTTATAAAGACCTTTCACTTAGGAAAACCAATTTCATGACTTGTCATCCCAAACTTGGCCAAAATAGCTTCTTTCTCTGACAATTAAACCACTGCACATTATCAAAACCATGTCGCCACTGTAATATTAAGAGCTTTGATATTCCTTATTTATAAAAAGTAACAACTACTAGTGGCGCAGATATTTATTCTAGTAAAAAAAGATGAAACAAATTTTAAAGGAGTGGTAGAACCCAATCATGTGCAGAAAATGACTCTAGCCAACCACACACATAACTTATACTACAATTTTTGCCTGTAGAATTAACATTGTATGAGTAAAAGGAGGACTACGGTGTTGAGGGGTACATTTTAAAAATTATACTGAAAACTACCCAAACAATGTAAAGAAAGTTATGAAGAAGAGTGCTCAACTCACTGGTCACTCTATGGGCTAGTTTACCAGAGCTTTTGTCATGGTGGAAGCTGATTGTAAGAAGACTGGGCTTTTATTCTGGGTGTGTCAGTACCCAGTATAGATCACTTAATGTCAGGGGCACAGCCATCCTAGTGACTCTGAAAAAAGGATTTTATATGCTTAATATAAGTGAATTGTTGTTCAAGGACATATTAAAGGCCACATAACAAGCCAAATGGCTGCAATTCTTACTTAACGGAGCACCCAAATCATTCGCCAGATGCCTTACATTTAGTGGAGTAAATTGACGCCAAATTTTGGTTCAACGTCCAAGTTGGACCTTTGAGGTTAGCTCTTAGGGTTGGATACTACAAACACGTCTTAACTGTAATATATAGGGAATTCTTATATGTCAAAAAAGAACGGCAGGTAAGCGAGGTTGCAACCCCTCAAAGTTATCTTATTTTATAATTTAATGACATAAAAAAGCGAGAAAGATGATTCCCAGCATATCATTGGTGTCGAGAGTGCAACAAGAAAAGATAGAGCAACTGGGGAGAGCTTATGCCTAGAAGCTCAAGGTTTTGTTCATGCAACAAACCCTTGTCAGGCCCCAACATTCTAATTTAGGCATGAGCCAAGATGACTGAAAGGATCAAATTCCAAACTGAGGGTTGGAAAGGCGTGAGCTTGACCATTTAAGGTCTCCCTTTGGTGGAGTCCTCCCATGCTAATCTTAAGCTCTTTCAAGATGTAAGAAAATCGCTTTTCTAGAGACAGTGGGTTCTGCTAGTTGGCAGTCCAACCAGTATGAAACTGGTCAGCCCTTGCCGTTTTGCTTTAGGCACAGGGCCAGCAGCACTGGCTGACCCCTTGGCGTGTCATCCGCGCCATTTGGGGATCCCCCAGCCTAAACCCAACGAACAAATATACATAAACATAAATCAAAAGGGAGGATAGGAAAGGGGAGATGTTTATTGAATGGTAGCACTAAATATTTATATGTAAAATAGGCTACTGCGCCCTCACTGGCCTATTGGCTTATGCTGGACCTTCCGACCAACCACACTCTCTTTGTACTTCTGTACTTCTCACTTCCCTGGTGTCAACCCTTTTCCCTCACCCTTCCCAAGGTCCAAGATAATTTCAGCTCATCGTCAGCCTTGAGTCACCGACAAGCTATATAATTTATTATTTAAATAGATGTTAAATCTGAATTTGACCTTTGAGTTGCTTAGTATGCACCAAAAACCTCTTTGGTCACTTTCTTAACTTAGAATATCTTGGCATCTGGCTGACAGTATAATTAGACTCTTCATTTTGTCAAGCTTTGGGATATCGCCTTCTGGGGTGACAGTTAATTAAAATAACAGGCACTGGAAAAAAATCTCGGCTTCCAGAAATTTGTAATTGATGGGTTCCATCAACATGTATAAATAAACCAAGTGGACCATTCTCAGCTATTAGTCACTAGTGATCCAATTACCAAATTGGTCCATCAAATTCCCCACTACAATCCTAAATTCCAACCTTGGGGGATAATTTGATTCTGTTCAACCCAAATTTGGTGAGCAACTAAATAGTAATCATACTAATAACCACGAAATTCAGTTAATGTGCCATCCTGCCAGGTTGACCATATTATCCCAAATAATGATAAACCATTGGAGGAATTCACCTGGTTAAAATTATAACACAAGCCTAAAGTATGTCTGGGGAGGGCACAACCTTGGTGCTGAGCTGACCTCAGCTAGAAATTCGCCAGGCGTTTTGACACAAGATTTGGGATCTAATTTGAATTAAAATGTGATTAACAGTTTAAACCAATTCGTCACAAAATATGGCAACTGAAGGTCTTGTAGGAGCGACACCAGGGATGGAAAGGCAGAAAATATGATGACTCTTCCAGGTTATATAGTTGTCATTTTTTAGATAGAATCACTTTGGAATAATGGGAGGATACAAAATTGGACAGATTACATTAAATTGGAAATGGATCAGCAAGGAAAATTGAGGTCACAGGAATGTGCGGTGTGCTCAATATCTGAAAGATAATGGTTGGAATTTCAACTCATTCAAGATCAACCTCAGCTTGGAGTGTTGGTTGATTGTTTAATTGGAGTGCCCACGCTATTAATGGTATTATACTATAAATGGTGGCGTGCTTTGCCAGGTTAGTTATGATCAATAAGTGGAATAGAGTAAGAGGTAAATCTTATGGAAAGTAAATATGGGAAACTAGGTTTTTGAAAGGCAATCTTTTACAGAGAATAAGATGACAACATACCATAAAGAGGGATTGTTTAATTCTTTATAAGAAAAAGTGAAGAATCAGAGGGGATCCCAAAGAACTTGCTTGGACTTGGGGACCAAGAGACATTCCCAATTGGTTGGGCTGAGGAGAGGTTTATATGAAGAAACTAAACAACAGTTTTGTAGAACGCCATACATCTTTCAATATCTGTATCTACAGATCAATGAATAATTCAGATCGATAGAACTAATTTTTATATGGATATGTTTAAACTAATTGATTGGCGTAGACATTTTAGCGCAGATTCATTTTTACTGGGTGATCAATTAAAATAGCTTTGGAGGCGCTTTGAGTGATCTATGGTGTTGATCTGAAAATTGTGTTTAACTAAAGAAGACCCCTTATAACTTGTTTGACTTATTAGATTTCAAATGGATTTTAGGTAGGGGTTGGGCATAATTTTGCACATGGGAAGTATCTGGGTTATGAGTAAAATGAACCCTATGGTACCACTGGAGGCCTCTGGACTGGAACACTCCCCTTGAATTACCTTCTATCATTTTAAATAAGTAAAGAAAGGAAAAGGGGATATAAGAAAGGTTCCTTGGGGACAAGGCGGTAACCCATCAGTGTTTGCTACATTAGCCTAATCACAAAGTTGATATAAGGAAGCCTTATGAGGGTTGGAGTCCCTCATATTTGTGAAAGGGTACTGGTCACAATCTAAGCGGACGGGCTGGAAATCTAGAATTACAACTTTGGAAGAAACTGAGAATTTCTGGTTATCTATAAAGATTTCAAAAATCAGTTGTCAGATCCATCAACCACTGCTAGTAACAGATACAAGCGCGTATTGCCTTACTGAACCTTCCTCAGGAAGGCTAAACTGCTGAGAAATATGCGCAAAAGTTTTTTAAAATTTTCCAGAAGACAGAACTAGAAGATGATATGGGAGCCTCTTTATTGAACAATGGCTAAGAGGTTTCTTAGCAAATTTTATCAGACATCACCCTAAAGCAGATTTTGCTAAATTTTTCAAGAACCACTAAAAACTTAGTTTTGGAAGAACTCATATGCAGCTAGACTGCATTTAATAATGAGTACTTAACATAAGACTTTAAGAATAACAACATTTTTTCAATAGATTAATGTGATTATTTTTATCTTATTATGAGCATTTAGCATCTAAGTGCATAAAGTAAGAAATTATTTCATCAGTTGCCACTTCATTATAGGCCAAACTTGGCTCTATCCTGTGTTGCCTGTAATTTTGAAAATGGGAAGAACTAAATTTCATAATGAGGCTTTACTGGATCGTGGGGCCTCCTAGTATTTTATAAAATATGAAGATTTATAAAAGATTGGAGTGATAATTAGGACTAAGTCAATAACCATGCTAGGAAATGGAGAACTTCTGGTTACTTAATGTTGTGCCCATTTTATAAGTTTTAATGTAACACCATAAAAAGGGTATATTATGGATCCTAAAGAGTTAACTTTAGCACGTAAATATTAGCTTTACGTTATTAGACCAGACGGAGCTTCAGCATAACAATGGCATTAATATTGTAAGGCTCACGGATCCTGCCATTAAGTTGGTCAAGAGCCTATAACCTTTTATTACAAATAGGCTCAAACCCCAAGGCCCTACTTTTCACCCAGATTTCTGACCTGGGTATACCTTAGATGAAAGATGGGTAGCTGCTACCCCTCCCTGCTTTCCATGTGCCTCCTCTCAACCTAGTCTCTAGCCAAAACCTCCTTGTCTCAGAATCTGCAACGTTTTATATGAAAAGAATTAGACAACTCAGTGCAGACACAGGTAAATTCAGAAACTCTACACCAAGTCCCCCTACCTCATCATAACAGGTAGCTTAATCAAGAGTCACTATGAATGGATGAGAATGGAACCTGTGGCAAACCTGGTAAAAATAATTTGATTAATAATTTAAAATTTGGGTAAGAGACTAAAGAGAAAAGTCCAAAATGGGGATTGACCTGAGGCCAAATTTAAAGTTGTTAAAATAAGTTTGGACAATCGAAATCAATCAAAACAGCTTCATAACTTTTTGGGGATCTTGCTAATGTTAATACTATGGGAACAAATTGAGGAAATAAATAACAACTTTAATGAAAAATGGAATTAGCAATTGAACCCATTAGTCATGGCTTAGCAACCCCTCATAAGTACATCATAAAACTCAGTACCCTGTTAATGGTAGGGTTTTGATTTATTAATATAAAAATGTTCCTTTTTTTAGATATTTAAGTTTTTCAGTTTATAATATTTAAAATTTAAGATATTAGGTTTGTACTAAGGTTGTAGAAGAGATTATGGCGGAAATTTCTGTTCAGCTTTCGAAGTTTGGTAGCTTATTACGCAGAGAACGCCTCTCCAGCACTCCTATCTCACCATAAAGCACCAAACTTCTCCTCCCTCTAGCATGAGTTTATTCCTAAAGACAATTTGTCACCTTGAAGTCTGGACCTAATGTTAGGATGTTCAGAAATCCGTGCCTACAACTCAGTTATCTATTGGATCGTCCTAGGCTTAAAAAACTCAAGTAAATAATGGGAACTGTGAGCTGAGGTATAAAATTGTGACCAGCTGCTCCAGAAAAAGGATTTTGTTACCACCTAAATGCCTACAATACGCCCTATTATAGTGATTAAGTCGCTGTTTTGTTTCATTTGAACCTTTTGCCGTTGAGAAAATATCTTCTTGCAGAGATATCTCAAATAATCTTTTGAAAAAAGTTGCAATATCTATAGAACCCACGATTTATAACGTTTATCATCATCTCTCTGGCTCACCAGGGTACAAAGCAGCGTAAAATTAACTTGTGTATGAGGATCTCTCTAATGTACAGCATTTATCAGACCTTGAAGATATGAATCTGCTCCTCTCTCATATTCTAGGGAGGCTTATATTCCAACCCTGCCAAAAAAATTCAATAAGGTGTGTAAGTGTAATTTGGCTAGGAAAGCAGATCCCACCCTTTGTTCCCTTAATGAGTTAAATAAATTTGATAACTATTACTTCTTGTTCCACATTCATATTATGGTAGGACAGCAGAATATAACAGTAATTGCCCTTATGGACACTGGAGCCATAGGACATAAGGCGATCTAGATGTTGTTCAGGTATTGGGTCTTAAAGTTACCCTGAGGGCAACTGTTATAGGGACATCTTTAATTTTGACTATCATACGTCCTCTGTGCAAACCACTAAATTTATTTTCTATGAGTATGAGTTTGTGGCAATCTTTTCAACAATACCAGATTTATTATAACCAGTGATTTTTGGGGCTGGTTGGTGGCGCTAGCCAGTCAGTATTAACTTAGAGTGAGACATTATTGCTTCAATTATAACTCTCTCTCAGGGACTTTTCTTTCTTGTTGCAATCACTTTTGCAACCTATTCAATTCAAGTCTGAATCTAGTTTGATAATCTCACAGAGGAGATTAGTCTGCGCCCATGTCAGGGAGCAGTTGGGCAAGTAAGGTAAGAGGAGCAGGTGGAAAGCCCGCAGCCTCAAACATTCAAAAACGCCCTGATAAAACTGGCGGAATAGACAAAATTTTTAAAAAACTGGTGGTCACTATTTCCCCAGAAATCCTCACATGGCAAGCACGATGCAACCAATACATCAACACGCCACACTCCCAGCCACTTTCGTTGGTGGAATATGGAGTCTGTGTGTTTCCGAACATCCAACAAACGGCCTTATGGGAAAAATTTTGTGAAGATGTGCACACCTTTTTCCTGACCGCGGTGTACGTCGCACCTCACTCCATGTCACATGGTTGGCTGGACCTAGGTTTCAAAAACAAAGAGGCAGCAGACAAGGCTGCTGTGGTATGCGTAGTGGTCAACCTCCCCAAAGGGCAATGGGTCGTCAAAACTAAACGAACCAGATGGATGAAATCAAACCAAATTTTCCTCACATTTGACTTTTGCCTACTACGGTAAAGCGTGACATTTTGGAACAACACAAGAAAGATGGTCTCGCTGTATAATGCGAAACACAATCTTTCAAAATGCAATGCTTTACGCTGATGCCACACCTGTGCACCAGCAAAGCCATCGCAGTTATGACCACAACTGAGGAGATTGTGAAGGACCTAACCCAGATCCTGCACTCCACTTTTATTGATATTTCAGGGCATACCACCCACCCATTCCGGGTGACTGTGGACAGCGCACCCCCCATCTGCACCCACTGTGATGCGTTCAGCCATAAGGCACACGCATGCCCCACCAAGGAGGGCGTCACATTCTAAGAGCACCCCTCGGTGGCCATGGCCAGTGGAGAGGCGCACTACAAACCAACTGCAAGCACCAAAGAGGCTTTCCCATGGGGAGCACAAGGCTGCTACTACTGGTAAAACAAATCTCCTCGCAAGAGTGGAAGAAGGCCAAGCAGGCCCACAGGGCCGCGTACAAGGAAGCGGCCAAAGCCACCATCGCTATCCCACACTCCCAACGCCAGGAGGACATTGAAACCTTCGCGGTGGAAGCAACTCAGGAATCTATCAACCAATCAGATTGGGAAGCCCATGCCGATTGGGCCACTCAATCTGAGGATCTGATGGGGGACTCAATCTCACCCAATTGTTGCACCCAAGCTCTGGTTGAAAACAACTTGGGGCCCATCCCAACTGAAATTTTTTTTGACCCACTCAACAGTGCACCAAACTCATCTGCACCACAAAAAATTTGTCCGACGTTGGAAAAACAAAAAGCAAAGGCTAAATCCAACGCAACTCTTTCTGAAAAAGTTAACAAAAATCCTGATAGCGTTGCTGCTAACACCCACACTGCTGTGAAGGCCCGTGGGGATCTAGAGGAGGCTAGTGGGCCCAGGCGCCCACCCCCTTGCACCTAAGGTGCGATGGGTGAAACCTTCACTTTAGGGACGTTGAATATCACCGGACTCAAGGCCTCCCCATCCCAGGCTAGGAAACTGAGTTTTTTACAACAAAATTTACCCGTGGATATCCTGGCCATCCAGGAGTCCCACTGTCCACGAGGTTCCAAGGAAGCTTGGAAAACAATGCTCCTCCCATCCCTATCCTTTTGGTCAGAGCACTGTGGGGTGCTAATTTGGAAAAATAATTTTTTCAAATTTTTATTATTAGAAACCTTCCTCAATGGCTGAGTCCTCGTTGTCACCTTCTTGTGGGCTGACGTGGTACACGCTATCATCAACATCTATGCCCAACCTCTGCACGAGAACATCATGAATTTTTCTCATTGGTCAAATCCCTCTTATTACCCCCAGACCATTTTGTAGTCGGTGACATGAACTGTTGGCTAAACACACCAACGGACCGTTGGCCTTCCTCCTCCCATGCCCTCCAGGGCCACATTGAACTTCGCATTCTAAAGGCCACCCTTGGGTTAATGGATGCACTGCCATAGCAAGCCCCGCTGCTCAAGAACATGACGCGCCCCCACATCCACAATGGCCAATTAAGGTCCATGTCCTGCATCAACCTTATCCTTACGCCAGCGAAATTCCAACCCCACATATCCCACTTTAAAACAACAAAAATGGAATTCTCTGACCACCGACTGGTCTCAATAACCTACCACCTACCTGTCACAGCTGCTAAGGACCCACATTGGTGCAAAATCCACCCCTCTGAGCTCGCGTCACCAGGATTTTCCACATGGGTGGAATCAGCAACTTTGACAAAAGAGTTTGTTGCACCATTTTGCGCGGACCCCATTTCCACATGGGCAACTTTCAAAGATGATACCATCTGTCACTCTTGTCACCTCTCCTCCAGATGCTCACGAGCCACATCAGCTGTCATTTCGCGCGCTCTGGCAGAGTTGGCACTCCTGGAGTCCAATATCCCAGCTACAGGATACAGCTCTGCATGGGGCTGGAAGTGGGCGGAGGCAGCTGCCCACCTCAACGCACTCGAAAGGCAACACAAACATTGGGTTTGTGTTCAGTACAGGGCCAAATGCACCACAAAAGGCGACAAGTGCACCGCATATTTCTTTAAAAAAATTTCGCACCACACCAGAGCGTGGCCTGCACACAGGTGCAAAGATCAGATAATTCTATTGCGGATACACTGGCCAAAGTGGCAATCGAAATGCAAAAGTATTACTCTGAGTTGTACCAATCCAATCCAATTCAGCTGGCTGAAGTGGCGGAATTTCTTGACTGAGCCCACATCTGCAAAATTTTCTGATACCCGGAAATAATGACTTTGATTACTCTGAACGAATTATGGACAGCCATTCATGGTGCACCAAATCAAAAATACTCAGGCCCAGATGTCATTCCATATAAATTCTACAAAAAGTACTTCAAATATATATCCCCACTACTGCTGGCCTCACTTAACCAGAGCCTTTTGGAAACACGCCTCCTGCCAGGAGGACAAGAGGCCTTCACCGTCACACTTTTTAAGAAAGGGGACAAGATAGACTCAGCCAACTGGCGCCCCATTTCTTTAATTAACACGGATACAAAAATTTAAACCAAAATCATGGCTAACTGTTTAGGGATTGTAGCATCTGCCACCATCTCCCCAGAACAATTCGGTTTCATACCCAGAAGGTCGATTTGGGACAAAGTGCACTTGGTGGCCAACGCGTGCCAGTCCACAGCCTCTGGGGCACTGGCATTCTTGGACCAACAGAAGGCCTATGATAGAGTAAACTGGGAATACCTCAGGGCCTGCATCCATCAATTCTGCTTACCCCCTCGCTTCATCAACTGGGTGATGCTGCTCACGAAATCTGCAACTATGGCAGTATGTGGCCCTGGCTTCTTACGAAAGTAGTCCGCCCTCAAAGGGGCTTGCGACAAGGAGACCCCCTTAGCCCACTCTTATACAACTTCAGCATTGACCCACTACTTCGAAATGTGAATGCCCAACTCACCAGGGTCCATGTGCCAGGCCAAGCCCCAGTCAAGATGATGGCATTTGCAGATGACTGTGTGGTTGGGGTGTCTAATAATAAAGATGCACGCGCACTTGAAGCCCTCATCCAGGAGTATTTCTGGGTAAGTAACGCTGCACTGAATGCCTCCAAAACCGAAATCATCCTCCTTGGTTGGTATCATAAATGCTGGGCCCCTGCAACCAGCGCTCAGCCCGGCTCATCTGCTTGCACATGCGCTCGCCCTCCCAGCTCACCCCACACCGCCCCACTGGTGCTCCCCTTTGTGCCACGCCCTACCATAGGGCCGGTCCACCATCTGGGCGTGTGGGTGGAGGCAGGCGGATATGCATCAGCAGTAATGGAGAGTCATATTCTAGACAACGTGACGAAGTGCATCGCCTCCTTCAGAGCCCACCCTACTTCCCTTACTGGCAGTGTCGTTTTGGCCAACTCTATGCTCCTCTCCAAAGTCTGGTTTGGAGCCCACGCCATCCCCTTCTCCCCATGCTTCTTCAAATCCTTGCATGCCCTGCTGCAAGGATGGCTATGGTCAGGTCGCCCTCCACCAGTACGGTTAGAGGTCATGTTTGGCCCTCATCAGCATGGTGGCATGGGCCTGCATGACTTCAGAGCCCATGCGGCCAAGATCTTGGGTACCTGGATTGCAGCTGTCACCGCCCCTACGCTCCCCTCCCAACACTGGTCCCGCGCAGCCTGCTCCAACTTCTCCCACACCTTGGGCCTCAACAATCCATCGAGCCCCCACTCCCTGATGAAATACCTGGCTTCACACCCATCAGCCACAGGTCCTCACGGTACTAAAACCCACTACAAACGAATCCTCCTCTCCATGCGGAGCACTGAGTGGAGAATTTGTTTTAGCGGACATACAACCTGAAGAGGCCGCCCCTCACCCCAGTTCACACAAGAGGTACAGGGGCTACCCATCCATGATGGCGTGATCCCCACATGGCCCCATGTCCTATCCAGGGTGGACTACCTGGACATGATGGACATCCCTTACTCCATTGAGACCCAAAAAACTATCTGGAAATACGCACACCATCCTCTGTTGCAGCCTCAAATCCGTTCCCATGTGTGGCGCTGCCTGAGGCGGGTGTACTATATAGCTGAGAGCTCTGAAGCTTTACACTCATCCTGCGTCGTGTGTGGCCAGTATGGAACGCTGTTCCACCGCCTGGAGAAGTGTCCTACCTCTAAAGTGATATGGCGCGAGGTCCAAAGTCTGCTTGGCCAGGATCAAACACATCCCTTCAGCCCGTCAAGAGATATGTTTGCTTTATTAATGGCCTCCCCCTTCCACCCTCCCTCCATGCTCTGGTGGTTGCAATAGCCATGTGGACTATACACACGATTGTCTTGGATGCCATCGCAGGCTCCACTCCCACCCTCCCAGAAGCTGTCCACAGCTTCTGGTCTCATTTGGTGGACCACTTCCAGGCGTGGATGTTTGGATACCTCCCACCACTTCGCCAACAGCTGGTCTCCTCCTGGTTCCCAGTTTGGTTCATCAAATCAGACCCTTTCCTCCACACGTGTTCTATTGTGGCTAAAGCCCATTCACACGTTCCCTCCCCCTCCCCATAAGTGGCGTTCCCGTTGGCAACAAGAGATAGCATCGCTTCTCTGGGGTGCCTTCCATGTTACTAAGTTTTGTCTCTTTTAGGTTGACATTCGGAAGTGTTCATCCCCTGGTCAGCCTTCCTCACAATAAATTTAAATTTAAATTTAATTATTTCCTTTAAGGTAAATCCCACTATTCCCTACATTGGCAATAGGGAATGCTAAGCTGGAAAAAGTGCAATACTTTCCACCAATGTTATACCTAAAAACTTACTTTTCCTCTGAACCTTGCACCCTTTAAACATTTTATGATGTGGAAAGGGGCTAATCAGCTTCAAATCGCTAATAAAATTGATTTTGGACTTTCACCTGACATTTGACTCGTCAAGAACAATTGTTTAATATATTCTTACACGGTGAGAAAGGCCAAGCATTAAGAACCTGAGACTGATGACATGGTAAAGAAAGAATGGTTGATATAAAAATCCCATAAGTCATTTCCCATAGTTTTGCACAGAAACCAGATGACCCTTTAAGCCCCTGTTGAATTATGACAATTTGAGTAACGTTACAATCACAGGTACATATCTTTCACCTCTAGAGGCCGCAATCTTCCAGGTAATTATAGATTTAAGCTTACTATATACTTGACTTGGTGAATGCTTTCCACCAAATGTGGGTCAAGTATGGAAAAGAGTGACTTACAGCAATCTGCACCTGGTATGGAGTAAACCAATTCAAGATTAATTCTTTTAGATTAAAAACGCTCCAGCTGTCTTTCAGCGCCATATAGATGACTCCCAGGGGTGATTTCAGTTTATTTGTAAGAAATCATATGCAGGTGAAACCTTAAATACTCACAAAATGCGAGCAGCATAGTAAAGATCTGGTGATTGTGGTAGCAGCACTAAAAAATGATGGGCTTGTTGCCAATCTTTCCAAGTGTTAGTTTTAAAAAAATGAGGTTCAGTTTCTGAAGATTTTGTGTTAAAAGATGTTCATGCCGTTGCGCCATCCAATCTAGAAGCATCCAAGCATGGCTCACTTCTTTGACACAGAACCAACTGCGTAGCTTCTTAGGATCAGTCACTTTCTTTAATAATTTTCATCAGACAACTCTGAGCTTCCGTCTCCCTTAAACCCACTCACTGTAAAAATGCACATTTAATTATGACCCATGAATGTCAAAAAAATTGAAGCATTCAAAGATATTTTTTATTACCTCTCCTGTTCTTTGCCATGCTGATAAAGACAAGCTCTTTATTGTGGCTTGTGACGCTTTGGTACAGCAGTTAGCTTTTCTTTTATAGCAACATGAGGTAAAAGAACACGTAATGCCATTTTTTCTAGAAAGTTAAGCTACATAGCGTGCATTGTCATCTATGTCAAAGAGTTGGATGCCGTTTCATGGTCATTGGTGCACTGAAGGTACCTCTTAAAGGGTTCTTAATTATATGTGGTTGTGCGCAATGACCTTAAGTCACTTGCTTATTGTTGCAAACCCTTGAAGTTGACGCACAGGCAAACAAAGATACCAAGATCTCCTCAGTTTAAACTCAAAGTGTGAATTTGTTAAAGGGCCTACACATATTGCTGAATATTTTGAGTCACAATTCACATAGAGCCCTGACCTTAGTGACAATACTGAGCTATTCACAGTGATTCCCCTTGAGCAAGTTGTGGTCTCGCCTACAATTGAAATTGTCACAGTTGACCCTACTCCACTGCTACCTAAACCAAAACACATTTTGTCACCCCTTTTACTGTTTCTGACACTGTTTAACACCTTTTAGCAATGCATGTTCATGTTTATCTGCTGCTAATTCGCCTGATGTTGAAGGTTACTAATGGATGTTGTGTTAGCAACCCAAGTTTCTGATCCAGAAGGCCTTGACCTTCTAAATAAGATTTATGCTAGCAAGGCCCCATCTGGATGATACAAAAGGATGGTAATATAGATACAAGATAGTATCAGGGCCCCTTATGGCCTATGTTCCCACGACAGAAGGGTATACTATGATGTTCCTACTATGGGCTTCAAGGCATATATAAGTGCATCAATTTGATTAAATGAGTATATACCAGAAATGGACTCCATAAGGATGAACCAGCGTGGATTGAGGATTGCCTAACTTGTGCACGTTCCAAGTCTGATATGAAGTGATTTAAAGGTTTTTAATCCCCTAAAACAAGATGAAGGCCCTTGGACTTCACTCTTAGTGGGCTTCATTGTAAGTCTACCAGTGTCTTAAGGCTATGATGCAATCATGGAGGTAGTAGATAGTTTCTATAAATACTCTAAAAATATTACTTATATGACAACAACAGCTAAAGACATGAAACGACTGAATGTATCAAGTGTTCTCAATGTTTAGAGTGCCACATGAGTGATCAGCGACAGAGGGCCTCAAAATACCTCAAAATTTTTGGAGGCTTTGCAAACCGAATATAAAACAATGAAAATCATTATTTTATCATCACTAATCTGATGAACAAACTAAACAAAAAATTAATTGTTAGCACATTACCTCCGCTGTTATGCACATATTCACATAATACATAGGCAGCTGACCTTCCTTTTGGCTCAATTTTTATAAAATAGCTCCATTAATTGTTCAACAAGGTATATCAATGGACGCTAACTTTGGGTATACCAATTTCTTCACCATTGGGCTCAGATACATAGTAACATTTCAGCGGCAGAAAAATTTGTGGCATATATCAGGTTCATTCACCAACGGTTTTAGAATCAATATAACAAACTGACTAACGATTTTATGCAGTTTGCTGATTAGAAACACCGTGAAGATCTGATATCAGATAGCTGGCTGGGTAATGGTGGACACCAAAAAATTTAGCCTCCAGGTTCCATGTTGCATGTTGGCTTGTAAATGATTTGTCTATTTTAAATCAACCAAAATTGTAATAATGGATCCTTCCATATGGATATTCTAACGCACTACAGGATCTATAACTACTTTAAAGCCTCATCCTTATCACCTTTTAATGGACAGAAGCTCATGTGGTAGAGCCTATAATGATAAAGGGTGCACTTGAGTTTTGAAGTGGAACAAAAGCTCAAAATCTTGAAAATTTAAATTCATTTTGCATTTCTTTAATATTGAGAAAAGTATTTCCATATTATGAAGATAGTCAGGTCCCTTCCAAAGATTTTGCAAACTGTTAGGAGTCAATTTTGGAATTTACAAGGCCCACATTAATATTGATATTCTTCTTTATACCAAATGACACATTTTGCAGTCATAAAACTCCCCACCCCACTAAAAATTACGCCTAGGCCAACGCCCCTAGGATAGTAGACCCTGTACTTCTAAAAAAGGGTGATGTAAGGACTAAAGCTCCTGTCATTTAATTTGGACAGGGGCATGTACCCTCTCAGACCAGTTGAAAAAAATCATCCAACTAGTCCTGCAGGACCAGGCTCTTTGTAGTTCCTGGAGGGACAAACACAAATACCTAGCATTTACCCTGGCTTTTGCTTATACTAGACTGACAGCAGGTTATTTGAGGTAAGAATATGAAACTTTTATTAGAATTGAAAAGAGTATTATATACAGTACTTTGTAAAAATCAGGTAAAATGAGATTAATCATATAATTGGAGATAAGTGACTAAATGTTCTATGCAAGCCAATGGGATCAGAAAACATTGGTGAATTATAATTGATCATATTTCAACCATTATAGAATAGTCTAGCTGCGCACTGCTTATAATTAAATACTATAGTTATAAATATATATATAAAATATGATAAATAAATTGTAGTCCCAAAGTAGATACTTCTATATTAAGGATTCCACAAGATTCACCTCCAAGCATTGACTAGGTTAAGATCTGAGACTACAGAAGCCTAGAAAAAAGAATTTATGTAGTGCGGAAAAGGCAGTCAGTAAAAGATCTAAATTTCACAAATAAGCTAGAGGAGGGTGCAGATACCAGTCTAGAACGACAGACCAGTGATGAAGGAGCGCACCTGATGCAAATCTGAGTGTGCCTCATACTTAGCAAGCGTAACAACTGAATAATGGATATGCTGTTAGATGAGACAAAAGAGGAAATGGGTTAAGTGGGGTTTGCCTGTCATACCCTAATGGGAAATTTTGGGTTATTTAAATTATTCTAGCTTAGACTTGTATGCATAATGGTAATCAAAAGAAGCAATCAAGAACCCAAAGAACATAGTCTATAAAGACAAAGATATAAAACCAAGCTGAGTGGGGGATTTATGGGCCAAATTTGAATAGCACAGATAAAAATATGAATACTGATCATAATTATCCTTTCTTTATGGAATTTGTAGGAAAATGGGATAGGAGAAGAAGCATGGTAAATTAGGGAGGCAATCATGGCCATCAGAGTGGCGCCTTGGTCATTTTTAGAAACCCTATAACTATTATTGGATGGTTAAAAAAGAGAGCAAATATCCATTGAAAAATTACTTTCAAAGATACAGCTGCATTTGGAACATTTACCAGAGAGGATTCTAAAAGAAAGGTGTGTTGAAATCAGGGCATGATGTGTGCTACAGGTGCTAAACTATCCCTGATTTCATCAATAATGCAGGAGAAGTTTATCTCAACTGGTGAAATGAAAATTGAAAGGGGTTTTTTACACTAAATCAAGTAATAAAATTTTTAAGTTAAATTAAAAGTTAGGTTCTTATGGGTTTTTATTTGGTTGTGTAGAAGGAATTAAAAGTGAACCATCAAGCTTTTGTGTTGCTGGGCTTTAAGAACTTGCAGCTTCAAGCGATATAGACAAATAATCCATTATTAGCTTCAAGTCTATTTTGGAAATATAGATTTTGGATATCAGATCTCTTGAAATTTTCCTCGCTTTATTGAAACATCTGTTGGAGGGTTGAAAGTAAAACAAAGCCGTGAAGTAGTTATTTGATGTATTCTATCCAATCATTATGGGAAATATAGTTTCACCAGGTGTGACCCCTCCATCCCTATAAAAGGACCCAGTCTCAATGGTGGAGTTTGAATTAAATAGGAGGTAGGATGCAAGGGGACCTCTGAATAGCTCCCTGGATTATGTAACAATTGCGATCACACATGAATCTCATAAGGTTGGGAATTATGAGATTCATGTGTGTTTATAGTTGCAATTCCATTATTCTGAGTAGGATTTTCTTATTTAGGTCAATAATGAAATAAAATTAAATAAATCGTTTATTTTTGACTGGTTGTTCATTCTGAGATTCCCTCCATTTCTCCGCTGAGTTGCCTGGATGCCATCAATTCTGGAGAATTTTGCGCCCCTCATTACCCACAATTCTTTTAGCCTTTTTTGGAAGTATTTCAAAGTGAGTTTAGCCCCAATGGATCCTCACTTTGGAATTCTATTCCAACTTTGAGTCCATTTTTAATAAAGGCCGCTTTTTGCTAAACCCATTTTATGTAAATTTAATTTATTTGAAGCGAGTTTTAAGGCGAGCAGAGGGCGGTGCTTCAGGGAAAGGGGGTGTATGCGCTGGGCTCCTTATGGAGAGGTCTTGCCCTGGTTAGTCTGGAGTCAGAGTGGCCCAAGATGACAGAGGCTAGTTGGCCACACCTCATCCTGTTGACCCAGTGAGTGGATAGAGGTTTTGGGAGGCACCTCTGCCTGGGGTCTGAGGCGACAGAGGCCAGTGCATCACACCTCAGCCCAGTGTGCCCAGCAAGGCCATCCATTTGGACAGGATCAATCAGAGTTGGTACTGCCACATATGGGGGTAAGTGGTGTAGGGCCAGTGGCGGACTGGGCCTTGCGAGCCCAGACTTGACATAGTTCCAAAGTCACCTTACCTTGGCGGGCTGTGCTTCCTGGCAGCCCGCAAGATGGCCGCAGTTGATGTCCCAAGTGTCGCTGTATTCCATTGGTCCCTTTCATTGGTTTGTAGGGCCTTCCAACGAAGGGGATGGGGAGCTTGGGGGTGGGCTGGACTGTTGGCGGTTGATAGCCTCTTGTGCCCGCCAGAAGACCTCCAGAGAGCCCGTTGATTTGATCTGGGGACTTTGGATTTTCAGTCAAAACCCCAAGCTACTCGCTAAAAAGGTCCCCTGTTGAAAAAGTTGTTGTTTGCTGCACGCCTGCCTTGCTGGTTCAGATCCATCTCTGTCAGTATTTTCTTTTTTAGGAAAGGGTAGTGTAACAATCACGATCACACATGAATCCCATAAGGTTGGGAATTATGAGATTTGTGTGTGTTGATAGTTGCAATTCCATTATTCTGAGTAGAATTTTCCTATTTGGGTCAATAATGGAATAAAATTAGATAAATCGTTTATTTTGATTGGTTGTTCATTCTGAGGTTCCCTCCGCTTCTCTGCTAAGTTGCCTGGATGCCAACAATTCTGGAGAATTTTGCGCCCCTCATTACCCACAATTCTTTTAGCCTTTTTCGGAAGTTTTTAGAGTGAGTTTAGCCCCAATGGGTCCTCACTTTGGAATTCTATTCCAACTTTGAGTCCACTTTCATTAAAGGCCGCTTTTTGCTAAACCCATTTTATGTAAATTTAATTTATTTGAAGCGAGTTTTAGGGCGAGAAGAGGGTGGTGCTTCAGGGAAAGGGAATGGATGCGCTGGGATCCTTATGGAGAGGTGTTTCCCTGGTTAGTCACAAGCCAGAGTGGCCTGAGGTGACAGAGGCCAGTTGGCTGTACCTTGGCCCGTTGACCCAGTGAGTGGATAGAGGTTTTAGGGGCACCTCTGCTCAAGGTCTGAGGCGACAGAGGCTGGTGCAACGCACCTCAGCCTGGTGTGCCCAGCAAGGCCATCCATTTGTACAGGCTCAATCAGAGTTGGTACTGCCACATATGGGGGCGAGTGGTGTAGGGCTGGTGGCGGACTGGGCCTTGGGAGCCCAGTCTTGACATATTATCTCAGCAATTTGACATAATTTTATCAGTAATTGTAGGCCTGTTTGGCCAAGGAGTGGGAGTAGTTGCCTTTCTCTGAGAGTCTGGATTCCACCAAGAATTGGATAGGCCTTTAGAAAATTATAAATTGGAGCTATTCCCCACCAAACTATTTCTTACTACTAATTGAACAACCGTTTGTTTAACATTATCCCCTTCAATAATGTTGGGGGGAGAATAGGGGCGGAGAAACTGACTATAACTCAGTTAATTGTGATTATGGTAGCAAGGGACTTTGTAGAATATTCATCACCCTCTTGTAGGTGATGATAAAAGGTCCACCAGATGGAGCCTAGCAACTCACTCTTAGCTTGAATGTGATTATGGTAGTTTAATACCAAACAAGAGAGTTGAAAGGTATGAGAATGGAAGGCCTGGGATCATTTGTGGCCTGGCCCTATTTAGTGACTGTTTTAACTAAGTTAGCCATGGCCTCCGATTGTAGCTAAATGATGCACTGGGCCAATCTCTTCATGGCCTTGTCAGGATTGGGATTACCTTAAAGATATCTATAGCTAATATAGTGAGTATCCCAGGTTGTAACCCATATAGAACGCGGAATGAAGACAATTTGAGTATCTAATGGTAACCAATGCAATAAGCCATAAGAGCACTAGGAAGAAACTGGTCTCAGTAGAGAGGGTCAGAGCTGGCTATCTTTCATTATATGGAAACTTGGGCTACATTTTCTCTTTCAATGGTTCCATTGGTAAAGGGGTTATAAGGGCTGAAAAAAGCTGTTGTAGCCCTATAGAAGTAGCTAGCATCTTGACTACTCTAGAGTTGTAGCTTTTTCCGTTTTCACAGAGGAGGACTTGGTGACATCCATAGTGAGTGAATACGTGCTAGTGGAGGAAAGTGGCGGTAGCTTTTGCAGTTTGGCAGGGAGCGCCACTGGTTTGATCCATTTTGTGAAGTAGTCGTTACCTATCAGTATGTAGCGATTTCCACTGGTAGTATGGGGTAGAGGTCCTTTCATGTCTAAACTGATAGTGTGAAAAGGTTGCTGAGGGGTAGTGGGTGGTATTGGTATCTGATCTTGAAGCGGGATTGCTTTTTACAGGTTAAGCAGGCATCCAAGACTTCATAAAAGATTTCATGATGCCCTCCTTATAATACCTTTACTTGTTTCACTCATATGTCTTCCTCACTTTACCATGCCCAAGGGTATAGTGGGCGCCCAAGATCACTGGTACTCGTTCTGAAGTCTCAGATAGTGGAGATATTTTACTCCTACCTGCTTATATAACTTTCTGCTCTCCACCTTAGTGTTGTGGGAGTTTCGTTCTATCATTTTCTAAATAGGGTCATCCTCATCGTCCCAGCCACTAGGAAACATAAGGAGTTCATGTAATCTATTCGCTTCACTTTTTTACAGATAAAGGATAGGCAGCAGAGTCAAATTAACCACATTCATATGACGCGTCCCAGATATGTGATCAAGATTCAAGTATAATAATGTTGAAGTTTGAGGGCTCAATGAGCCAACCCTCCAGTGGGATCCTTCATGATTTGTAGCCATTTTAAGGAGGCATGGTTAGTAACCACAGTGAAGGTAGTGCCATATAGGAAAGAACGGTAATGTTTAACAGCTAGTAATACAGCTTGGCTTTCCTTCTCTATAATTCTGTATTTATGTTTAGCTTTTGACAACATATTGCTGATATAGGTGACCTGATGATCTACGTCATTACTGTGCAATTTGGACAGGATGGCTCCAACGACATAGTATGAGGCATCAGTGAACAATATTAAGGGTTTCTCATAATTGGGGTGGCGTGGGGTGGGGCGTTGCCGAAGCAATTTCTTTATCATCTAAAACGCGGCCGCTTGTTCTGTACCCCAATAAAAAGGGGTGTTCTTAGCTAATAGACGGACGAGAGGCTCAATGATCTGGGCAAACTTGGGGATGAACTAATGGTGATACCCCATCTTACCCAGAAATACTTGGATGTCTCAGAGGTTCTTAGGAGCAGGAATTTTAGAGATAGCTTTGAATTTGCCTAGTAGAGGCTGGAACACTTCTTGGGAGATAGTATGTCCAAGGAAGTCTAGCTTCTTTTGGAAAAAGGTGATTTTGGCGGTTTTAACTTGATATTAGAAGCCCGCAGTTGTTAAAAGTCTTCTTTTAAATGATCAAGATGATTGGTAGACGTTGCAGAAAAGATGGTGGTGTCATCAAGATAGACGATCACACAGCTTAGCTTGAGGCCCTGTAGAATGTTATCCATTGCACGTTGAAAGGATGCCAGCGCATTGCACAGCCCGTGGGATAGGCGTGCAGGCTGAAATAAGACTTCACTGCAAATGAGAGCAAATTTCTCCTGATCTTGAGGAGAAAGATTCATTTGCCAATATCCGCGGGCTAAGTACATGGCTGAGAAGAATTATAAGCATGAGAGTTGTGCAAGGGCATCATCTATGAGGGGATAGGATAACCGTCTTTTTTAGCGAGGGTATTCAGTTTACGGTGGTCCATCACTACCCAATGACCTCCATTATTCTTTTTGATTAGCAAGGGAGGATAAGCACAAGGACTTTGGGACGGTACCAATGACCCAGAGTCTAAATAAATGCTTGAGTTCAACCTTCATTTGCTGATCTTCTACCTTGAACTTATGGTAAGGTTTATATTAAATAGGCTAGGCATCACCAACATCAATGATGTGACTCCACACCTTCATAGCCCAATCTGTGTCAGTTTGTGAGAAAATATCACCATATATATCTAATAGAGAATGAACCTTTTTAAGACTATCCAGGGGTAGGTCATCTGAAATATGGATTTTAGGCAGCATACACACCAACTAATCAGTGGATAAACCCATATCCAACATTGACCAATAAAGTGGACGCTGTCAATCTTATTAAAGGAAATTAGCAGAGCTTTCCCTATCTACTGATGTTATTTGACAATGATGGGTCTATTGGTAAGGTTCCTCGATAGGAAATTAATGAGTCGCTGATAGGCGGGTTCTAGTATACCCAGCAACACCTGGGGTTCTAAAGAGCTTAGTACATCAATCTAGTTATTTTCAGCGAACAGGCTTGGTGGATATGTAACTTAATGTTGGTAGCGTCCACACGCTGTTCACCAGCCTTTATTACTGTTTTTTTTGAAGCATAAAAGGGAATGCCCTCTGAAGCGTCCACCAAATTGGGCAACTTTTTTGTGTTGCGTCCAGAGGAAGTGTAGAATAAAGGTAAAGCAGAAGAAGGGTATTCAAATAGGCAGGAGTATTTCTTTTTTTATTAGGTTCTTCATTGGTAAAGAGTAGTGGGACTTCATAACTGAGTAGAGAGAGGTAAAACTGTTTCATGTTGATTATACCATCATACCTAAACATAAACTGCGTGCCAATAATCATGTCATAGGTGTTATTGTCCAAGGCCACAGCGGGAGCTGACAAGATGAGCTTTCCAACCCAAATAAGCAAGGAGGAGTAGGTTCCAATAGCATGTATGTTGTTGGGACCTGTCGTTACAAACTTTTGCGTACACTCAAGACAGGCGCCAGATTAATCTTTTTGATCAGCTTGGAAGAGAGAACGTTCATGGGAGATCCAGTGTCCAAGATAGCCCTAACCTGACTTTTTGAATAACAACCTATACCTTAGTTTTGGTCCCGCCAAAATTAGGGGGAGAGATAATACTTCCTTAAGATGGAGAGTGGAGAAAATCTTTTTAGCTATATTGGGAAGTTAACTTTAATGGACTGTAGGGTGTGAACATGATGGATTGGTCAAATCAGCGAAGCAATAACCTAGTCAGAATCGCTAGTGGTACCAATAACCTCAGGGTACCCCAGCACCTGATTAATTTAGATTTCTTGAGAGATCAGGGCTTTATCTAATCCTTGAGGGTTCAAGCTAATCTGGTATATCTACTTCAACAGGGGCTCAAAGAGAATAATAACCAACGTCATCATAACCCCCTTCAGACTCATCATCAGAAGGGCTGTCCACACACATAGGGTGGACACTAGAAAGGCGGTTGGAGGAGGAAGCCATAACTTTATTAATTGTGGGGCCATCCGCAGCAATGATCATTTGAGGGGCATGCATCTTAGTTTGAGCAGCCTTGTCCATGAGCCCATGGTTATTGGGAGCGACTTCCAATGGATAGAGAGGTATGGGTTTCTTCATGGCTGCAGGTTTCAGATTAGTTTTGGATGGAGGAGATAGCGTCGTGGAGGGGGATGCTTTAACTATGCCAGCTTTGGATTGATTAGAGGCTGTGAGCCAAAGGAAACAGGTGGTTTAGCTTGAGTGACATGGTCCTTAAATTTATTGTTGGTGGGGGCGAATGTCACCTGAAAGAGGGGTTTCAGCTTAGAAGCAGGCTTTGGGACCACTTGGAGGAGTTTATTTGATGGCACAAGACGATCTTGGTGGCAAAGTGGGGGCAGAGAGCATAGCTTGAGAACCTCAGGTTGTCTGGATGGAGGAAGATCATGTTTTAGCTGCACCGCAGGTACTGGCTCAGTGTAGTAACCAGCATAGGGGTAAACATAGCCTCCTTTGGTGGGGCTTAGGTTGAGAACTCCTCAATGGGCCGAACCTGGGGGTTCACCACAGCTTCATTTGTTATCACAAAGTTATGAAAATCAGCAACTTCTAACAAGACTTCTCTTATATCTTTGACGTTATTAAAGTTGCGCTTCATTGAGAGTATATGCCGATCTAAAGAAGGTTGGGAAGCTAACCCAGTTAACATGGCAGCGATGGCATCATCCAGGTTTAGCATGTTTGATATAGACAACCTTTGGGCAGCAAGGTAAAATCGCTCAGCAAAAGCATTGATCCATTCACAATCAAACATTTTAAGGCGCATAAAGGCCTGTTTTTTCCTGTTTAGACTCTGCTTGAAGCCAAATTAAGCTGCCAGAGATTACTTACCCTAGGCTCAGCTGTGCAGAGTGTCCATATGAGGAACCATCATCTCTTGGGCCAGGCGACTTAAATGAGAAAGGATGTGCTGAATTTTCTGATGGTCAATCTCGCCTTAAATGCAGATTTGTAGATATATATAAACTAAGAAATGCTGCCCTAGCCAGGGGTAAATTTGTCTTTAAAGGGAAGTTTATAGCCGTGACAAAGCGCTGTCTAGCTTCTGTTTAAGAGCAACTATCCTTGGTTCATTTTCCGTGGAAGGGCAAAGAGGGGTACTCACTTGAACGCTCATAATTTTGATAGCATGCTTGTGTACAGGTACCCCTGTAGTGAGCATCATTTGTTGGAATCTGGGCGGGTTGTGTGCTACAGGTGCTTATTTATCCCTGATTTCAACAATAATGCAGGAGAAGTTTATCTCAACTGCTGAAATGAAAAATAAAAAGGGGTTTTTATACACTAAATCAAATAATACTACTTATAAGTTAAACCAAAAGATAGGTTTTTTTATTTTTTTTATTTTTAATTTTTTTATTTTTTTATTTGGTTGTGGCGAAGGAATTAAAGAGTGAACCCCTTAAAATTAATCTGTTTAGTATTTAATTAAATTTGAGGCTTAAAGCAAGGTAGACGAATATTCCATTATTAGCTTTAAGCTTATTTAGGAAATATGAGGGTTAGGGTTTCTTTATGATTACTATAACTTCTAGTAATATGATTCAATTCAAACAGCACAATTTGATAATCAATACCAGGTGAGATAAGTATTAATAATAAAGTGAAGAGCTGGTCAAACACGGTAAAGGGCAGTGGACTTGGACCTGCACCACCCAAAGGTACCAAGCGCACAGGTACATAAAAAATCTCAGTAAAAAAACTCAAGGTGGCATCCCCTGCGGGTTTTGTTGATTTCTTGGTAAAATACTGCAGCTATATGGAAGTATCCCAATTGCAACCACTGTCATCAGTGGAACACAGGATATGAGTTTTCCTGGGTGTAGAAACACTGACAATGTGGGAAAAGTTTGGTGAAGCCCAACATAAATTTTTCCCGCGCGTGGTGTACTTAACAACCCATACTATCCGCAGAGGTTGGGTAGATCTTAGTTTAAAATCCGCGGAAGAAGCAAATGAAGCAGTGAAGGTCAGAGTGGTACTTGACCTTCCCGATGGACAGCAATTGGTACTGACCAAACGCACCAGTTGGACTGAATCCAAAGACATTTTTATAATTTTTGACTATCTTCTGACCACACTGGCATGCACAGTAGTTAAAAGACATCTCCAAGAAGGCTTGGAAGCCTACAGAGAAATCAAACAATTTGAAATGCAAAGATTTCAGCTGATGCCGACCCTTAGCATGGGGAAGGCAATAGCAATTATTTTGCCAAACCAGGATGTAGTAGAGGATACTACATAAATCTCTCATATAGCATCCTTCACCATTGATGGGAAAAAACCCAGCTGTTCCACACAACAGTGGAAAGCGCACCCCCCATATGCAACCACTGCCAGGCCTTTGGGCACAAGATTCACACTTGCCCCATAAAAGAAGGCCTGAGAGAAATGGAATTCTGCGAGGAAGAAATGTGCAAAGATGACTCAGAGTACGCCAAAATCATGGATACTACACAAGCCTTCAACTGGGGAGAACATGGGCAATATAAAATAATTGACCCTATTTCCCCAAAAGAACAAAAAATGGCCAAACAAGCTCACAAGCTGGCCACGGCCAAGGCAAAGGCTTCAGCAGAATCAAACATATTGCTGGAGCAGATCCAGGAAGATATGGAGGAATTTGAGTCAATGAAACAATCAGATCCCACGGAAAACCATACACCCAATCTGGACAGATTGAATTCAGTGGAACCCAATTCAGAAATAAATGCAGCAAGATTGGGGTTCAGCGCACCCCCCCAAATTGCAGAATTTAACCCAATCGAGAAGATAAATCAACAATGGAATGTGCAAGAAAATAATGTGGCCAATGGAAGCACACAAGTGCACCACAATGATATATTGAAACCAAGCAAAGCCAAGAGAGGAGCGAAAACTGCGGCAATGAAAGGGGCAGAATAAACCCCAACTCTACTCAGGGTTATGCTCTACGCAGCAGAGGTGCAGTGGAGAGCAATGTGAGCGAGGGAGTAGGGCCAGGGGCCCTGCTAACCACTTCTGAGGCGCATCAGGCGTCTCAGTGGAAATATGGACGCTGAACATAGCAGGACTCAAGGCCTTAATGTCCCAGGCCAAGAAGTTGAGTCTTCTACAAAGCCCACCTGTGGATATCCTGGTGGTGCAGGAAACCCACTGTCCACAGGGAGAGGAGGAGGCATGGGAAAAAATGCTCCTCCCAACAATATCGTTTTGGTCACTCCACTTTGGGGTGATAGTACACATGAACCAAAATTTTATTCTTATTAATAAAAATTTATTCCTGGACGGCCATGTACTCGCCATAACCTTCTCATGGCACACCAAAGTGCACACAATAGCCAGTGTGTATGCCCCAAATGATGCACATGACCAAAGATAATCTCTTACAGCCCTAACACATTTAATATACCAGCAAACACCTTTATCATGAGAGAATTGAACTGCTGGATTAACCCAGAGATGGACTGATGGCCATACACAACGGAGATACCACAAGTGCAAGTGGAGCTCCGCGTACTAAAGGCCACCCTGGTACTATATGAGCCACTGCCAAAAAGGCAACCCCTGCTACAAAACATGACAAGCCCACATGTGCAAAATGGTACACTTGTATCTATGTCAAGGATAGACTTAATACTCGCACCAATAATTTTCCATCACCAAATTCAAAAATCTAAAACTACAAAAATTGAATTTTCTGACCTTCAGCTTGTTTTGGTGTCTTACAAACTGGCGGAACCAAGTACCCAAGCACCCAGATGGTGCAGAATACGCCCAGAAAGTTTAACTGACTCGGAATTTCAATCCTGGATGGAGGAAATATCCTCAACCCAAAGTTTTCAAACACCCTTTTGCTCAGACCCACTAACCACCAGGGAAAATTAAAAAAAATCAACAACCCAACAAATTAAACATACATTGTCTAGAAGACACAGGGCAGTTTCAGCCATTATCAAACACACCTTGGCTGAAATTGACCATCTAGAAAACAACGTACCAAGCATGGGATACAGCCCTGGATGGGGTCGCAAATTGGCGGAGGTTTCTGCTCAGCTAAACACCCTGATCCGCGAACACCAACACTGAGTTGGAGTCCAATATAAAGGCAAAAACATAAGAGACCGAGAAACTTGCTCAAGCTACTTTTTCTGCCAATTCCACACCTAGAAAAATATGATAGCTTGTACACAGGTCCATCGACTGGACAAATCCATAGTGGAAACACCCAAAGAAGTCGAGACTAAAGTGCACAGGTTTTATATGAAATTGTATAGATATAAGCTGGTCAAACCAGAAAAAATTTAAAATTCCTTAGAAGCGCAAATATTGACACCACAGCCCAAAATAACAATTTAATCAACCTAATATTGCGCGAGGAATTATGGGAAGTAGTACGCGGTGCACCAAGAGGAAAATGCCCTGGATCTGATGGGATTTTCTATATATTTTACATAAAATATTTTACTAACATCTCTAAAGTCCTTCTAGCTTCAATGAACAAGTGTATTATGGAAACATGCCTACCTTAAGGCAAAGAAGCCTAAACGGTCATTTTATTCAAGAAAGGAGACAGATTAGACCTATCCAACTGGCGCCCAATTTCCCTAACCAACACAGATACAAAAAATTTCACAAAAATTATGGCTAAACGACTAGGAGAAATTGCAACTGATGCGATATCCTCATCACAATATGGATTTGTTCCAAGAAGATCCATATGAGATAACATTCACACAGTTGCAAATGTCTGCCAGTCCAAAACCTATGGAGCACTTTTCTTTTTAGACCAATAAAAGGCATATGACAGGGTGAACTAGACATATCTTAGGGCCTGCCTTAAAAAATTCAAGCTTCCAGATAAATTTATAGACTGGGTAATGTTGTTTACAGAGTCTGCAACCATGGCTGTGCGGGGAGCAGGCTTCTTAACCAACCCAGTTATCCCACAGAGAGGACTAAAACAAGGAGACCCCTTAAGCCCTCTACTATACAACTTTATTTTAGATCCCCTAATCCGAAATACAAACACACTTCTCAAGGAAATCAATATCAAGGGCCAACCACCAGTCAAAATGATTGCCTTCAATGATGACTGTGTGTTGTGAATATCCAGCAATCAGGACTCTTTTAGAATTAAGAAGATAATACAAGACTATTCAGCCATAAGTACTGCATCATTTAACACTGAGAAAACGGAAATTATACTCCTGGGGAAATATCAGACCCAGTGGATGCCATCTACACAGGGCCAACAAGAAAATACAACATCAAAACTCCTGACAGACATAGGAGGCGAAAATTAGAAACAACCTCATTTTAACTTCAATTCATCACCAATCCAACAGCTGGCCCTGTATTTTCACTTGGGAGTATGGTTGGAAGCAGGAGGTTACGCCAACTCAAATGTGGAAAATCAACTTCTAGACAAAATAAAAAAACGCATTGCCTCCTTACATGGACACCAAGCAGGTCTAACAGGAAGGGTCACGGTAGCCAACTCTATGATTCTATCAATCATATGGTTCACGTCCCATGCAATTTCTTTCTCACCATCCTTCTTCAACACAATCCACGCCCTACCACAAGGATGGCTATGGTCCAACCACAACCCCCCTGTACACCTCAAAACCCTACTTGGATCTAGAAGGAATGGAGGTATGGGGCTTGCTAATTACGTAGAGCAAGCAACCCATATACTGGGATCCTAGATAGCTCAGGTGACTATCCCAGATCTTCCAGATACACACTGGGGCAGAACAGCAAGATATAACTTCACACGTGCACTCCAATTATGAATTAAGATCACCTGAACACATTAATCAAATATCTGGCATCCCATCCCACAGCTGCAGGACCACACGGCACTTCTACACATTTCAAACGAATACTCCTAGCCATGAGAAGAGCGACATAGCAAATCCACGTAAATGGCCAAACCAGTCACCGAGGATGCCCAAGGCTAACTCACAGACAGTAGATCAATGATAAAATAGTCACAGACAATAAATAGGCAAAAGACCAAGTACCATAGCCAAGATAGATTACCTGGACCATATGGACATACCCTACAACCTGGAGACTCAAAGAAGAGTATGGAGATACACACATCACCCTCTACTCCAACCCAGGATAAGAGAACATGTATAGAGGTGCACAAGGAGAGTATACTGAACATCTGAACGGTCTAATGCCATTCACACCTCATGTACAATATGTGGTCAGTATGAAAGCCTAGTCCACCGTTTAGAACAATGCCCAACATCAGTGGCGGTATGTATGAGGCCATGCGCCTATTCCGCCAAAAAATGGACATCCATTAAGCCTAGCAAGGAACATGTTCGCTATAAACATGGACTCTCCTATCCACCCATCTCTCAGGGCGTTAATAGTAGCAATAGCACTATGGACGATACATACAATGGCACTGGAATTTTTCACAGGAGCAGCGCCCATAATCCAAAGATCCATCCATCGCTTCCACAGCCATATATTGGAACATTTCCAAGCATGGCTGTTTGGACATATGACCCCCATAACAGAAAGACAATCAACACATGGTTCCCCATATGGTTCCTAAAGGTTGATCCCTTCCTTCACACATGCTGCATCCAAGAATAATCCAGCATAACTCCCCTTCCCTGTCGTCCTAAACTTGGTGATCCTGGAGACAACAAGAGGGGCCTTGAACCCTCTGGGGTGTCTTTGATTGTCGAATTTCATTAGTCTCCTCACTATATATAGGAAGTGCTTGTCCACTGGTCGACCTTCCCCAAATAAATAAAAGAAAATAAGAGGGTTTGACCTATTGGATCTCTCAAAATTCACTTTACTTTATTGAAATAGCTGATGGAGGGTTGAGAGTAGGTAAAACAAAGCCGTGAGGTAGGGATTTGATGTATTTTAGCCAATCACCATGGGAAAATAATTTCACCTGGTGTGACCCCTCCAGGCCTATAAAAGGGCCCAGTCTACGCGGAGGAGCTTAAATTAAATTAGAAGGTAGGACGCAGGGAACCTCTGAATGGCTCCCTGGATTATGGCAGCAATTTGGCTTAATTCTATTAGTAATTGTAGGCCTCTTTGGCCTAGGGGTGGGAGTAATCGCCTTACTTTAAGAGGCTGGATTCCACCAAGAATTAGATAGGTCTTTAGTAAATTTAAAATAGGAGCTATTCTCATCCAAACTATTCTTACTTACTAATTAAACAATGTTTGTCCGTAAGGTGTGCAAGAAAGTAGTTAAAAAAATTTTCGTATCCCTGGCCTACTTGCTAATGAACTGCACGATGGAAGTTAACCAAGGTTCTCCTCAAAGATCTGCTTGGTGTGTTTAAAGCACATGGAGGCGTTTGCAGAGATTTATAGCATATACAGGGTTCAGAATGGGTAAAATTTATCAAGGGAAGCAATTAAAAAGAGGTCGCAGGTGAGGGAAGATCAGCACACTGTCCTTTGGCCTCATTAAAGATGGAGGCAACCAGGGGACATTAATGACAGGGTCAGTGTTTTAATTGATGAAGTTGGAATTTTAGGTTGGCTGGCCTGTGGCAGCTTATTGATACTATTTTTGGGAGGCAGGAAGGGAGGTTTTTAAGTTATCTTAACTAGAAAATAAACATATTGTGATAGTAAATAAATATTACATTAAAGAAAGTAATTTATTTAAAAGGTAAAGAATCTCAGTGAAAAATTTCAGGATAGCTGGGTAACTAATCATTAACTGGCGCTGCTCAAAGGGATCTTATAGGACACTTGAACTTATCTGCTCTTGGTATTTACATCACCATTCAAGGCTATGTTAGCCACTGGAAGTGAAAAACTCTCCCATAGAGGCGGCTTAGAGATATCAATGGGCTTAACCGCTTGATAGCTAATTCAGAGGCACAAGGCTTAGTCAACTAGGCGATGGGATGTATATATTTAGTTCAATAGGCTTAACTGCCTAATAGCTGGCTCAGAGGCCAAGGATTAATGATCATAAAATGGTTTCTTGAAGTTCACAGGGTACGCAGGAGACCTGGCAGGGAGTACCAATTCTGTCATGCCAGTTGGTAAATGAATCATACAACTAGCCCTGCAGGACCAGGCTCTTTGCAGTATCTGGCGGGACAAACGTAAAGGTCTAGCCTTTCACTGGTTTTTGCTTATACTAGACTAACAGCATGTTATTTGAGGTGAGAAAAGTGAAACATTTACCAAAAATGAAAAGAGTATTATATACAGTACTTTGTGAAATTCAGTAATTGTTCAAATCAGTTTAATTAATGTAAGTAACTCAGTGTTCTATGTAGTCCAATGGGATCAGAAAACAATCATATTCTATAATTCATATTTTCAACCTTTGTATATACCTCTCTCTGCTTGGCATAACTTTCCGAGCAAATTAATTTTGGTAAATTAAAAGCAAACACTTAATCGCACAATGAAGTCTTACTCCAATGTTGTTGGATCCCCCGCTGACTGTCCCAGTGTGAGGCAGCGGCAAAGCTCCCCCCTCCATTTTCCATCTGACAGGAAAACGCGCTCATACTGGCTTGCCCAGTCATTCCAAACCCTTGGGATGATTCGTCCCTCCCAAGGATCTTGATGCCCATCTTTCCCAAACCCAAGTGGTGCCCCGCTGCCCCCTGGTGCTCCCCCAGAGCAACATGCATTTTGGCCTTAGGGTCAAATATGGGAAATTCTTCCCCTACGACGACCAAGCCATTATCAAAATGGCTCAGGCGGTGATGACACCAGCCTGTTTTATTGACTTCTGCCCCTATAAGGGGTAATTTGATCTTGGCTTCCCCTGTGAAGCCAATGTAGCCACTGCAGCAACGGTGCCATTAATTTCTAACAATATTTTCCTCCCAACAACTTGAACCCAGCTCTCAATGGACACCACCTTGGTGGTCCAGTTCGCTGTTTTGCCCACCCACCTCCCCCAAAGTGCTCTACCAGGAGCTGATGGAAGGTTTGGCGGCCTATGGCGCCAATTCCTACTTACATTTTGTTGTCCCAAATGGGGCCACACGCCTCGCTAGGCCTTGGGCATATGCCATGATCAGCCCTGAATTTAAAAAAATTTCTTTGGCAATTCCCCCTCACGCCACCATCCCATCTGCCCCCAACCATCCGTTCTGGGCCCACGTTGAGGGTGGACGGACGATTTGTCCATCCTGTTTCGAGTTAGACCACTCAAAACATATTTGCCCATACTCAGAAACCACCACTGACGCCTAAAGTTTGCCCAATGCCCACCAAATTGCCGCCCACCCCACGCCAACTCTGACATGAGGTATGATCATACCTTCCCCTCCTCCAATGCCTGATGCTGCAGATGCACCTACAGCAACCAATCAGCACCCACCTTGCCAAAATGCCACAAATAATTCATCCAACCACACATTGGATTGGATCTTAGTTTGATCCCAAGCATCTGCAAACAAATCAAACAAACCTCAACCATACGCTAATTTTCCAATCCCATTCAACCAAAATCCATGGGAATTACTGGATGAAATTGACAAATCAGGTAACGTCATTAAAGAACTGACGCTGCAACTTGGGTGGCTCTGTAACGCAGAATGGGATGCAAAATCCCACCTCAGAAATATGTCCCACAACCTAGTGCCAAACCGTGCTACAGTGACCACCAGCTTGCAGTAGAAGCAGCCGCCACACTAGATTGCCATCTGCTTTGCAAAGCTGTCACCAAATCTGTGGCTGTGATCACAGGAGAATTCCACCTCCTAATATTCCCAAAAATCTTACTACACAAAGTAAGATCAATATGAAAACTTTGCACAATAACGTCACTGAAGTCATCCAGAACGTGGTAACAGTAGCACGGAATCTGAAAGCGAAAATAACCTGAACCAACATTGCCACGTTTGTTAAATTCTCAGATGCCCGCCTCAAAGCTGAAGATGCTTTAGTCAAAGCCACAGTTGGTATAATGATGGCTGGCAACTATTCAGAAGTTCCAGTCATCAAGGATATCAAACCCCATGCCGCCAATGCCCCCACACCCTTACTATCTGCCTTAACACGCACCCTACTCTGGAATGAGATGGATGCGGCTAAAGACGAGCCCCCCAATCCCCCCTCCCCATCCAACATGGAGGGATAGCAGTATTTGCTGCCCACCTGGTTGGATATTTTGTTAGGTACGATTCAATTGATCCGTCCATTTTGGGCGTTTCATTTAATTTATTATTTTTTGTTATGATTTTTAGTTTTAGTTCGGTAATGTCCATCCCCTGGTCGGCTTACCTTAGTCAAATAAAATATTTTCAACCTTTGTAAAATAGGTTCAGCGGCACACTGCTTATAGCTAAATATTAAAGAGTCTTTTATTAAATTGCTATAAATAGATTGTAACCCACAAATTTGAAGCTAAATCTATTTTAGGGAGAGTCCTGACATGCCCTTTTAGGTAAAAAGGGCTTAAACCCAAGGCCCTACCTCTCACCCAAATTTTTAACCTAGGGCATAACTTGAATGAGAGATGGCTCGCTGCAGCTCCTCCCTGATTGCCATGTGCCTACTACCAACCTTCTTCAGCAAAACCCATCCTTGTATCAGAATCTGCAGAGTTTTACTTTAATAGATCTAGACAACTCTGTGCAGACATGAATAAGTTCAGTAAACCAACACCACAGTCCCCCTTACCTCATTTTTAACTGGTGGCTTAACCGGGAGCCACCTGAATGGAAGAAAGTTGACACAACCTTTTTTGTTTTTTATAATTTAAATTGAACCGATGTTTTTAGTTTTAAAATAAATAACAAAGAAATTAGCCGCTTAAATCGAGATAAATCAAAAACTATTAGTACTATTGAAGCCTGCTGCTCTGGCTTGGAGTGGTAAAGCGCCGCATTATGGAGTTCTTCAGATGAGCCAAAACATGCCCAGGCTGGCACCACTAGTCTTCCCAATGCCACTGGGCGTTATTTTTCCCTTAGGATTGGCCCACCATCATGCAGCTTCCCAAGTGGTGCTCTGAAGACACTTGGTGCTCCATTTGTAAGTCCAGGTGAGCGCCCCCTCCATTTGGATTAGGGAGTGTTCCTTTCCCATTCAAGAATGGTCCAAGAAGGCCAGAAACCCACATCATCTCCCAGGGCAACCTCACTCATGTAGTGAACAAGCGGTGGGTCACATCTTACCAGCTGAGGATTCTGCCTCAACCCCACTTCTTACATCTGGAGAAACAAATAAAGCGAATTGAGGGGATCTGTAGCAAGTTGGCAAAGAGTTGGCGTCAACATGGTGAAAAGGATGAATACAATTAGCAGCAATAAAACTTTGGCATTTTTATTTGACAGTCGCAAACCATCAGTAAAAAAGACCAAAGGGCATGTACCTTCAGTGGAAAAAGTGATAATGGAAAACATTTATTAACCCTTGCCAATGGCATTAGGCCATTGTCAATATAAGCCGCCAGTTTAAAAGCCACCCTGAAAAATTGGGAACAAGCCCTGATGGGCTTGTACCTTTGATGAAGGAAGCATATAATATTGTATCTTTGGTGGAACTCGTCAATGGCATTGGTCCATATTAAAAAGTTGATGTCAGTTTGAACCCTCCATGAAAACATCTAAATCTCTGTCCAATGAATCCTGCACGGCCAAACGGATGCCAAAGCAACCAGGCGCGAGCAGGTTAAGTGCCCTGAACCTGTTACAGCCTCTTGGTATCGCCCTACATGAGGTGGCCTTGGGAGGTTCCCATTTCCTGTCAGAAGAGACACTTTAACACTAATTGTCAGAACTTCAGAAAACCGCAATTTGGGCATCCATAAAAACTGACAGTGACTCAGCCCACTGCTGATAACTTCAAAATTTTTATAATATAATTCATTTTTCCCCCTCGTTAAAAGTTTGCCAGATTAGGCCAAATATTGAGGTCCCCAATCCCGCACTTTCCTAAGCTATCCCCAAAATTAATCATCTATTTAAGAGGGTTGGAACCATCTAGTACTAAAAAATCATCTATTTAAGTAGTTATAAAGCACTGAGAAAATTGACAGTCAATTCCTGAATTTAAATTCAATAAAACTCTTTCCACACCTAAATTTATTTGACTAAGTTCTAAAAAGTCTCTGACGAACCCCTGTGACATCTGCAATGTGGCACTGTGACCTGCGCATCAACTGGGTCATCCCAGCCATATTTTTAGCAATAATCCTTGCTGGAGTCACTTGAGCCTATCATGTTAAAAGCTTTATGAATTTTTCTCTGATCACACAGCACCCTACATCCAAGCTATAGGCCCTGAGACTGCAACAGCTTGGTTCCTCACCAGGTTGCTTTTCTCACTTGCATCCTGTCAGCACTCTATTGCTAATTAATTCCCAGCATATTCAAACTTTGTTTGAGCCGTAATTCTCATGGCATTCTAGCTTGCCTTTTTTGGGCTTTTGCATCTTAACTGTAAGCCAGTCTAAACTTTATCTGCTGTCTACCTTAAATAATCAACAGTCCATTAAAACCAGCCATTTCCGCCCTCCTCATTGAGATAAGTTATGCAGTAGTTACCATCTTCCATAAAAATGATCAGTCGGTAGCCTGCCTTCTGGTGTTTGTCTGGTTGACCGCCAATTTTATAAGCGGCTATCTGATGGCTTTGGTGGTATTCTTTCATGGTCAAATTATTTTATTTTTCTCTAATTTCCCCTTGGTCCGCCCTCAAAATGGGAACTTTATGATTAGTTTTCTGACTTGACCTTGTGTTCTGTGCCCACCGTTGAATCAGTATCAATATTGGGTCCAATCATGACGTCTATCCCATGCCTGAGTTGGTGTGCTCCAGCTCACCTGTCTTTGCAATATCTTTGGTATCTGCAGAAATGACCATATCCGCCAATAATAGAATTCCGCCTATTTTTATTACCAGTGAATAAGAGTATTGGGAATCACCAGGTGTCCTACAAGGCCTTGGTTAATACTGGAGCAGCAGGTAATTTCATGATTCTGGAGTTGGCCCAGCAGATTGATATAGACCTGGACTTGGGGCCAG
This sequence comes from Massospora cicadina, assembly GCA_022478985.1. Lineage (NCBI taxonomy): Eukaryota > Fungi > Entomophthoromycota > Entomophthoromycetes > Entomophthorales > Entomophthoraceae > Massospora > Massospora cicadina. The sequence goes on along the minus strand of JAKSZP010000054.1, from coordinate 143,083 downwards.
CAGTGTTGGTCGCCTTGTCTGCCATCTCAACCATCTTATAAAGTACGGCGCTCAGTATCTTTCTCAGTTCACCAGTTTAGTTATTGCAATCACTTCTTGGCAATGCCTAACCTAATGTTCCTGGTGAATCTGGGTGTGGATTAGTAGCATCTGCAGCATGTGAGTATCCATCTGGAATCTAACATGCTGTCATTTTCCAATGATCAGGTGAAGGGCAAGTTTCCCTTACTGGACACCCTTACCAATTCTCAAGGCTGATGATTGTTTACATACCTCATATCCCCCATAGGTCTTCAGCCAGATTTTCCCACTGCGTTGATGGACTATCAGAGCATCTTTGACTATGACAAGGCTAACCGCCTTCCCCACATTTGAAATTCCTTTTAAATATTTGGACAATGGTGGAGGCGGTGAACATAAATTGTCCACTGTACCTTAATACCATGGAGGAGGAGGCTTCCCTCAATTCATGGTTATATGACATGCTAAAGAAGTGGTGATAGTTCTGGGAAATCTCCCCTGTTACCACTTCCATCATTTTTTCCAAAAAAGGCTGATGGTTCCATTTGTCTCTGCTGGATTACGGGCACCTTAACAAGATAATGGTTCAATATCCTTACCCACTGCCATTGGAATAGACAAACAAGCAAGAAATTGCCAAATCGCAGTTCCCTAAAACTCAATCTGGTCAATTCTTTTAATTAAGTTCAGGTGAAGGAAGTTCAGGAATGGCTTACCATTATCTAGACAAGATGAGGCATAATCCAATTTTGAACAATGCCTTTTGGGCTGAAAAACGCGCCTGCAACATTTCAGAAAATTATTGATACCATGATAGGGGAAAACAGATTTTACCTCGTGATTGCATATATTGATGATATCCTGGTACATTATCCCTTTCCCAAGGAACATGAAAAAGACTTGATGGCTCAGTGGCTATCCCACATAAGGTTAATTTGTTTGTTAAGCTATCAATATGCAAGTTTTATTGGGAAGAAGTAACCTTTTGGGCAATCTCATGTTGAAAGATGGGTATGCCATCTCTCCCAGCAAACTAAATGTCATCTGCGAGTGGCCATCTCCAACGACTCAAAAGAATTGAGAAGCTTTTTGGGTACCATCATATTCTTGTAAAAGTTCCCCCCTGCTCTCTCACAGCTGGCTGTTCCTCTCCATCCACTCAAAGTTATAACGTTCCATTTTTCTGGATGCCGAAGTGTTAGCAGGATTATAATTTAATTTAAGTAAGTGCTTTTGTCGCCTCCCATCTTTAAGCATGCGGATCCCTCCAAATCTTATATTGTAGCATGCAATGCATCTTTCGCTGCAGTAGGGGCTGTCTTACTCAAGAGCATGATGAGTTGGAGCAACTGGTCACTTATTTTTCCTACAATTTTCCTTCCACCAAGCAATCCTGGGCCATCTATGATATGGAGTTGTCAGCTGTGGCTTGGGCCTTGACCCACTGGCGGTATCACTTGCAGGGCGCTCAGCAATAGTTGACTGTGCATATGGACCACCAAGCACTCCTCTATTTCCACAAGCCACAGAAGTTAGAGCATGGCAGGCTAAAATATACCAGAATTTGTGCAGCTTTGACTTTTAATATGGGTTTGTGAAGGGAGCTCTGAATTTCTTTCCTGATTTATAAAAAGCAATCTGGCACTTTGCTCATCTGAATCAGACAAGGAGGATATCGTCACATTAATTTCACCCCATCGAATCCTGACCAGAGTTCCTCTCACAGTTTTGGCAGCAGATTTAGCTCAAGGCGTTCATTTGGTGTCACAGTTCCTAGAAGCTCCGATGGCATGAGTGGATGGGGTGGAACTTTTAGAGCGGGTGTCTATCATCTTTCAAGAATTCCTTATATTCGTTGGCTTAAGGGCTCATTCAGTTTAGGTTGTAGGTGTGAATTCCACCTCTCCTCTAAGTTGAAGTCATTCAAGCTTATCACAATCCCCTCACACCAGTCACCCAGGGAATAAGAAATGCATCAATTTGTGAAGCGTACCTTTATTTGGCCAGGCTTTTCGAAAGAAGCTTCAGTGTGGATCGCCAGTTTTGTGACTTGCGCATGGGGAAAATCTGACAGGTCTGGTAAGAATGGTCTTCACCTCATGCAGCAGGCAGAGAGGCCATGGACATTGGTGTCCATGGACTTTATTGTTGAGCTACCCAGCTCTAAGAGGTTCACAGTGGTCGTGGTGGTCATGGATCTCTTCACTAAATTCTCCCTGATTATCCTAAGCTCCTCCGCTATCACTTATAAAGAGACTGCCGCATATTTGTGCACCATGTGCTTTCAATGCTTGGCCTCCCACTGAAAAATGTCAGCAACTGTGAGCCCCAATCCACAGTGTGTTTTTGGAATGAGCTCTTGGCAATCTTAAGATTACGCCCTGCTGCTCCACCGTGCACCATCCAGAGTCAGATGGTCAAATTGAATGAGTCAATCAGATCTTGGAGCAGTACCTGCATTGCTATGCTTCAGCCGCTCAGGATACCTGATAAAAACTCTTCCCCTAGCCCAGTTTTTATACAATAATGGAACACATGTATCCACTGGGCTTCTCCCCATATGAAGTGAGCTTGGGATAGATTTTATCTTCAGCTATTCTATGCATTCGCCCAGAGGCACCAGCTGCCGCTAATCACACTCAACACATTTGTGCCATACTTTTCTTGGTTTGGGTGCACTTGACTTAAGCTATAAGTGATTAACAATTTGCATTTTGATGAGGCTCCTGGAAACAAAATAAAGGTAGGATTACACATCATGCTTGACACGCGGCACTTGTGCATTCAGGCGACATCTTATAAGCTTGCAAGTAAGCGCTCAGGTACCATCTGGTGGAAGAAGATTTGGGAAATGGGGCCTTCCATTTGAAATTGCCTACTCACTGGAAGTAACATACAGTCTTCCATGTCTCTCAGCTGTCCCCATTAAAGGGGCAATTTAAGAGGACCCAGAGCCCATTGTGATTGAGGGCGCAAAGGAAGCTGAAGTTGAAGGCATATTGGCCTCCCGATGATCACGCCGTTCAATTCAATACTTAATCACATGGAAAGGCTATCTGGCCTATGAGAATAGCTGGGTTAGCGCGCAGGACTATGACAACTTCTTGAAGCTTGTAGAGGCTTTCCATGCCGGCTACCCAGATGTTCTCCGTCCCCCCAAAATCTCTATACAAATGGCGATCAAGTTGCCCAAGGCCCATAAGAATGTAGATCTCACTCATTTTCCAGTGGTGGCGCCCCCTTTGGCAAAAGGGAAGGGTAATGTAAGTTTGGGGGAATGCCCCCCTCCATTTGGATTGGAGGGTGTTCTCTTTCCCATCCAATAAAGGACCAAGAAGGCTGGCGGCACCCCTCGTCACCTAGGGCAACCTCATTCATGTAGTGAACAAGTGGTGAGTCACAGCTTAACCTTTGAGAATTCCGCTCCCAACCCCAATTCTTACATCTGGAGAATTAATATGGCAAAATGAGGGGATCTGTAGCAAGTTGGCGAAGAAACATCATCTGCATGGGTAAAAGGGGCCAATTACAATCAGCAGTGACAAATCTTCAGTCTTAATAATTGACAGTCGCAAAACATTGGTAACAAAGCCCAGCGGTCATGAACCTCAGCGAAAAATTTGTAAATGTCAAAGATTCAGTAACCCTCACTGATAGCATCATTCTTTTGTTAAAAGTTGCCGCCAGTTTTGAACCCACCTTAAAAGTATTGGGAACAAGGCCTAACGGACATATATCTTTGATGAAGAAAGCATGCAATACCAAATCTTCAGTGGAACTTACCAAAGGCATTAGGACATTGTCAAAAGTTGTCATCTTTTTTTTTACTCCCCAAAAGTTATCAAAAAACTCGTCCAATGAATCTTACTTGGTCAAATGAATGCCAAAATGTCTGAGCACATATGGGTGGGTGCCTCAAACCCATTATTGACCTCTTGGGACTGCCCCTAGGTGGGGTAACCCTAGGAGGTTCCTGTTGCCTATTGGGTGAAACGCCATCATGCTAATCGTTGGAACCATGGCAAAACTAAAATTTGGGCATCTGTAGAAAAGCTGACAGCGACTTAGCACACCGCTGATAACTTCAAAGTTAGTTCAAAATAAGTTCATTTTCCCATTCAATCAAAGTTCACTGGGGGTGGCAATTTTTGAGGGCACTGATACCACCCTTTCCTAAGCTATTCCTCAAAATCAATTATTTATTTAAGCAGTCGTAACACATTGAGAATTTGACGGTCACATATCTTATTGAAAATTTAATAAAAATATTCTCATGCTTGAATTTATTTGATTTAATTCATAATTTTTTCTTTTCCAAACACCTATGACAATTGTATGTGACCACGTGGACCACACACCAACTGGGTCATCACAGCCATATTTATAAATATAATCCTTGCTAGATTCACTTAACCTATCGTGTCAAAGACTTTATGAATTTTTCCCTGATCTCACAACTCCTACTCCCAGGCCCATTGGCCCTGGATCAGCAACAGCTTGGTTTCTCAGATGAGTTGTTTTTATCATTTGCATCCCATTGACACTCCGTTGCTACATATCTCCCAGAAAAAACTTTATTCAAGCAGCAATGCCCCTGGCATTCTGGTTCATCTTTTGGGGGCTTTTGCATTCAAACTGGCTGGCAAGAATAAACTTTATCTGCCACTTGTGTCACAGATGTGGATAAGAAGAACTAGACTGGGCTCCCAGTCAGGGTGCGCGAGCACCCAGTGGAGGGCCCAGAATTCCAGGGGCATAGTGGTCCAAACGACTAAGATAAGTGGGGATCTACAGGACATGTGAGGGAAACAAATGTTCAATAAAATACCGAAGGCCCCCAAGGCAAACCAGATGATTGCGTTGGGAGCAACTGCGAGTCTTGCAGGGGCAACCCCCAAGGGCGGGAGAGGCAGGGAGGATGACGACTTCTCCAGGGATTGCAGTTGCTGGCCTTCAGAACTTGAAGGAGAGGCTGGGACACCAGCGGTAGACAGTACAGAGACTGATACAGTGTTGGAAATGTGGGTAGAAGTGGAGGAAACCCCATAGAAGGGGCTGAAACATAGTTTCCCCAAAGGGGGACACTCTAAGTCTCACTGGTGAGCTGGACCTGCGGTGGCAGGGGTAGCGAATGGCGATAAACCCACATGCGGCAGGCCTGGGACGCCTTGAGACCACTCCCCCTGGGGAGTAGACTCAGTGGACTTGACGTCTAAATAAACGTAAGGGCCCATTTAACAAACGTGAAGGAACAAATGGAACAGTGGGCTCACCTTTGGGGGTAGGCCAGATTATCATGTCGACGATCAGCTGTCATTTGGTGGGATCAACTGACCTGATAATCCAGTCTGCGAACATCAGGAAAAGGATCAGGTGATGGCGCGCTTTGTCAGATCAAATGATGGAATTGTGTTAAAAGTTATGTTAAAAGCGGGCGGAGTCCACAGCAAACTGAGCTAATTCACAGATCTCATTTTATAAAAAAGGCTAAAAAGAATGAACTGAAAACTGCCCTTGGTGGGGCCAGTTACCTTTTAAATGTTTTGATGGCATAGGGAGGATTTAAGGATTGGTTGTTTGGGGAATGGGGAGGGGATTTTGTTGGATAACTTGTAGGGAGGGTGAAAGGTGGCTCCCAATTCAGCAGAAGCTTGGAAAATTTTTGCAAATTTTCCCAACTTCTTGCGACTAAGCCAAATTGATGCTGCTGATCTGGGTCCCAATGACTCGACTTGGCCAATTCACATGGCTTAGGCACTATGGATTTGTCTCAGAAGGCAGGGTTCCATGGATCAGGTTTGTTGCGATCTGGTCCAATCCCATGATTGGGCAGCTCACATGATCTGAACCTCCTGGAACTGCCTCAGAACGTTGGACCTGATAATCTGAGCCATTTGCACTTGGGTTTTCAATATGAGCTGTGTCCCAATCTGGTTCCTGAACCTGGCTGGCCCAAACTGGCCCCCAGTCCAGAAATTACCAGCCAGGCTCTGACACTGGGAATTGCAATTTTCCCATTTTTCCCCATGGCTGGCCTGAGGAATGGGTGGCCTTTGGACCCCCTCCAAGCCACCTGACATGAACCACCTCCCTGCAGACCCCTCTATCAATCCTACCAGGATTGAAGAGGAGGGAAGGGGTGGGAGTGGGGTGGCTTTGGGGAGGAAAGCTGTCACCAACGCTCATCTATCACGTGGGCGAGGTCACCCAGCTGTGATAGAGGGTCCACAGGAGCCTTAGGGCCCCTCTTCATCTGGAAAGGGTGCTGAACCCTATCCAGATTTAAGGTCTGGTCTCCAAGACTTACACTACCCTTCCCTTATTTGACAGGGATGATCCCACCCCCAGGGGCATGGACCAAAGCGTAGTTCTTGTAGCGCTCTGGTAACTTTATGGCCAGGATGGCCACAATATTCTGGGAAGGGTGGGGTGCAGTCAGGTGAGATTCATGGAATTCCTTGATCAGGTCTTTGCAGTTCATACAGTTGCGCGCGTTCACCCAGCTGTTCTCATATGAGGGGTAACATTTCCAGGCGACCAAATACTGGATGGTCCGGCGGATCCTGCAGGAAGCTATGATGGCCTCCACCTCCGACTCCTGGGATCCTCTGATTACAATTGGCTTGGGAGATGTTGGCTTAATCCCTTAAAAGGGGTCAGAAGGGAGGTGTGGAAGACATTGTGCTGCTTCCAACGCGCGGGCAGTCTCAGGCGGTAGGCTACATTGCCTAAATCCTTCCCAACCTTTAAAGGTCATGAGCGCTTGGCCAAGAGCTTGATGGTGGGGGCCTTCATGGGGAGGTTGCGGGTATCCACATGACAAGAGAACCAACCATGATCTCATGGCTCAGAAGGCGCTTCTGATCAGCAAACCTCTTATAGTCCTTGATGGACTTTGGCAAGTGTTCGCAGACCAGGTTATGCATCTTGCGGAGAGAGCTCACATGGTCATTAGTGGGCGGAACTGCTGTGGAGAGTTGAGGACCAATCTGGAATGAGGGGTTATACCCCAAGATGGCCTCAAGGGAAAAAGTTGGTGAAGGAATGGAGGGTTTTGTTGTATGCGAACTGTGCTAGAGGTAGATCCTTGGCCCAGGTGTCTTGCACGGCTGTCGCATAGCAGCGCAAGTACTGCTCCAGTACCTGATTAACCCGCTTAGTCTTCCCTTTGGATTGGGGGTGATAGGCTGTGTATCGACAGGGCTTGATACAAAGGAGAGTCAACAGCTCTTCCCAGAACCAGTCGTGAACTGGGGTTCCCTGTCACTTACTATCTCCTGAGGGAGACTGAACATGGCAAAGAAATGATCGACAATTAAATTTTCAGTCTTCACCGCGGTGATAGAAGAGAGGCAGGGGATGAAGATTGCCAACTTGGTAAACTGATTCACAACTACCATTATGGCATTGGAACCACAGGAGGGTGGGAGCTCTTTGATGAAATCCAAGGAGACTGAGGTCCATGGTCCTTCATCCTGCTGCAAGGGGTTCAACAATCCCTTTTTTCCAGAATGATCAGATTTCGCCTGGGCGCAGGTGACACAACGAGAGATCCAATTGGGAATGTCCTTTGAGGACCAAGGCCAATTATAAATTATATCGATGAGATAAGCACACTTTTTGATCACAGGGTGGCCGAGGGTCTGAGGAACATGGTGTTCCTCAATGACTCAACTGTGCATGGAAGGAGGAGCCCAAACCTGACCATGGAACCAGATTGTCCCATCCTGTAAGGTATATGGGGTTTTCTTTTGGCGCATGGACTCCAAGTCAGCCAGAATCTTAATTCCTTCTAGGCAGCAGGTTTGGGAAGCAAGGACACTTGGGAGGAGAGGAGTGGCTGGGTCTACGGCAGCAAAGGATTTGACAGGAGGAGCCAATGTGAGGATTTGAGAGGGAGGCACCACCGTCATGAGGTCCAAGGGGTCCTCCTCCCCATTATAGAACAGGGAGGGGTTGCGGCTGAGAATGTCCAGCAAGACGTTCAGTGGGCCTTTGATATGTTTACCTTAAACTGGAACTCACAGAGGTCTTGATATGTGTGGGTATGCTGGTGACCTAGTTTTGAGGTTTACAGTAATAAAGCAGGGCCTTATGGTCTGTTCAAACGGTAATCTCATGCAGGGCGCCCTGCAGGAGATACCGCCAGTGGGTGAGTGCCACGCCACCACTGCTAGCTCCTTATCGTATATTGGCCAAGACTGCTCAGTTGTGGTAAACTTCTGAGAGTAATAGGCCACCGGGTGCTCAACTCCCTCGTGCTCCTGAAGCAGCACAGCACCCACGGCAACTGATGAGGCATCGCAGGCTACTAGAAAGGCCAGGACATGTCAGCACGCTGCAGGACAGGGGCTGTGACAATCACTTCCTTAAAACCCTTAAACGCTTGCTTGCACTCAGGGGACCTATAAAGGGGATGTTCTTGCCAGTGAGGGGATTCAATGGGGCTGCCAGTTGAGCGAGAACTGGGGAAAATTTCTTTAAATTTGGTGACAGTACCCAGAAAGCTGCGATGCTGCTTTTGAGTGGTTGGGGTAGGCCAATACTGAATGGCCTCCAACTTGCTGGAGGGGGACAGAATACTCATCCTTGAAGACCAGATTCCCTAGGAAGGTAACTTCATCCCTGAAGAACTCGCACTTGGAGGGCTTTATGAATAGCCCTGCCTTGTGAATGGCTGCCACAACTGCTTCGAGGTCCTTGACATGTTGTTTGGGGGTGGGGGAATAGACCAGTATGTTGTCAATATAGGCCACCGCACAAGAGAAGCACAAGTCCCCCAGCACATTGTCAATAATGCGTTGGAAGGTGGCTGGCGCATTCTTCAAGCCATTTAGCATCACCCTGAACTGGAAAAGGCCCCGGCAAGTGCAAATCACTGTGAGCCACTCCTGTCCCCTCGCCACCCTCACCTGATTGAAGGCATTCACCAGGTCCAACTTCGAAAAGACGTGAGACTTGGCGATGGCCTGTGCTATGCTATGCTCTAAGGTCAAAGGGTATGGGTCCAGGATGGTGATGTTGTTGAGGTGTCCATAATCAATGCAGAGGTGCAGGGACCCATCTGCTTTCCTGGCGAAGACCACAGGGGAGGCGATCAGAGATGTCTTCTTGACGAGCCCCCTTCTGTAACATATAATCCAACCAACTGCCAAGAGCCCTATCTTCTTCCTCCATATAGGGTAAAGGGGGCAGTTGATCTTGACCAGGTCAACTGTCAAGTGGAACATCAGAAGTACTCAGAGTGGGATTGGAGCTTAGTTGCCAGGGACATGTCAAAGATGGCCCTATATATGGAGCTAAGCACGGGGAAAATCCAGAGGGAGGTCAGCTAGACTGGGATCCAATGGGGCGATGGAACCGAGGGATGTACCCTGGGGAAGGGTTTTCAACAAGGGAATCTCACCACTCAACTTAAGGTTTTTAAACAACAAGGAGTTGGTGGCAAGATTGATATGAACTTGTTGGCGGCGCCACCAGCCCACCCCCAAGATTACAGGACAAAGTAAGTCCTGTACTGCCGAGAAATGGTGTTGAACCCAAAGTCATGAATCAAGAAGTTTAACTGCCATTGGACGCGGCGGGAGATCAAAGTCTCAGACGAGGCGCCTAGAATGAAAAAAACTTTGTCCACCACTAGATTCAAGGACTGGGCCATGGCAATGTCAATGAAGTTACCTGCTGCCCTGGAGTCCAGAAGGGCTTGCACTGTGACTACCCCTGACTCTGGTGGAAAGGAAATTGGAAACAAGAAATATGCTTGGTCCTCTTTATTGGGGTGGGCTAGCGAAAGGGCACCTGAGGAGTGTCTGTAACCCAACATCAGAAGAGACTGGCCCGGATCTGCAGGAGTAGGGAGTGGGTGATCTGGGGTCTCCAACACCTCCTATTCCACATGGGTAAATGGGGGTTGATACGTACCACCCCCACTCTCACCAGGGGGATACAGGTTCGCCATGGGGAACGATCTCATCACACTGAGCAAACTCCACCCCCTGGGGGACGATCTCATCACTATGAAAAGACTCTGAACACCGGGGGCCCAACGACTCAGCCTCCTGTCTAAGCTAGGTGCTGGCAATATCATCATCAGGGACTCCCTTTTGGGGAAGTCCATCAAGGGTGCCTTTGAGGGAACACAAGGCAGCATAACCAGTGTGACGCTTCCCCTGGCCGCGTCCACTGGCAGGAGGAGGCACAGATTGAGATGCCTCGGGAGTGATGACAGGACAAGCCAGATTGTGCCAGGGCCTGGCCTCAATTGCCCGAGACAAAGAAAAAGTGACCTAAAAATCCAGGGAGGGGGTCCCAAGCAGTATGGGCTACCCCCTGGGATCCAGGGGCACGCAGAATGCAGAGACTGCGATTTGAACCAGAATAGGGACTATGGGAGCCAGGACTGCGAAGGCCTCGATCAAGGAGGCCAGGTCCATGGCTGCCTGTCCCAACGTAAACAAGCGGAGGAGGCGCGCTGATCTTGACTCAGGGGCCTGGACCGTTGAGGTAACCAACGCCAACAAAGGGGTGGGGTTGCCCAGCTTGGCAGCAGAGTAAAGCACTCCCCTGACCCAACGGCAGGCATCCCCATCCAGGGCATCCAAGAGGGCCACAATCTGCTGTGCATCAGAGGGGAGTGGTGACTTCCCCCATCAGCAGTGAGACGCACCTGGATCTCTGCCAGGACGCCCAGGACTTGATCTGCCACCTCATCAGAGGGGCCAGGGGGAGCCACCAACCCTGTTGCGTTCGCTAAAGGGGTAACACTCTCCGTTGGTGCTTGGTGGGCTGGGGACCAGTTCATCTGAGCCTGGCAGCAAACCCAGATGAACGAGGCTACCGCCCAGCAGGAGAAGGCCAGGTCACAAAGGGAAAGCACACTCAAAGTGAGGGCATAGGCCAGCGCATCACCCATCCCAGTGAGGAGGGTGGAGAAGGCCAAAACTATGAGTTAGTTTGTTATGTCATGGATGCGGCTAAGAAGAACTAGACTGGGCTCCCAGTCAGGATGCTCAAGCACCCTTTGGAGGGCCCAGAATGCCAGGGGCATAGCGGCCTAAGTAACTAAGATAAATGGGAATCTACGGGACACGTGAGGGAAGCAAATGTTCAATAAAATATTAAAGTCCTCCAAGGCAAACCATATGGTTGCGTTGGGGGCAACTGCTAGTGTTATAGGGGCAACCGCTAGTCTTATGAGGGAAACCCCCAATGGCAGGAGAGGCAGGGAGGACAACAAATCCTCCAGGGATTGTAGTTGCTGGCCTTCAAAACTCAAAGGAAAGGCTGAGACCCCAGTGGGAGGCGGAACAGAGACTGCCACGGTGTTGGGAATGTGGGTAGAAGTGGAGGAAACCCCATAGGAGGGGCTGGAACTGAGTTTCCCCAAAGGGGACACTCTAAGTCCCACTGGTGAGCTGGACCTTCAGTGGCAGGGGCGGTGAATGGCGCTGAACCCACATGCGGTGGGCCTGGGATGCCAGGAGACTACTCCCCCTGGAAAGCAGACTTGGCAGACTTGATGTCCAAATAAACGGAAGGGCCTCTATTTAATGAATGTGAAAGAATAACAGAACAGTGGGCTCGCCTTTGGGGGCAGGCCAGATTATTACATCAACAATCCGCTGCCACATGGCAGGATTGAGCGACTGGATAATTCAGTTTGCAAATATCAGGAAAAGGATCTGGATGATGGCGCGCTTTGTGGGACTGTATGATGAAATTGTGTTAAAAGTTGTGTTTTAGCAGGCGGAGTCTGCAGTGAACAGAGCGAATTCACAGATTTTATTTGACAAAGGCTTAAAAGAATGATCTGACAACTGCCCTCGGTGGGGCCAGTAGCCTTTAGAACAGTTCAATAGGCATAGGGAGGAGTTGGGGAATTGGTTGTTCAGGGAATGGGGAGGAGATTTGGTTGGGTAACTTGGAGGGGGGAAGGCGGCTCCTGATTCAGCAGTAGCTAAGAAAAATTTTGCAAATTTTTCCCAACTTCTTGTGACTAAGCCAAAATGATGCTGCCAATCTGGGTCCCGATGACTCAACTCAGCCAATTTGCATGTCTTGGGAATTTGGATTAGTCTCAGAAGTCAGGGGTCCATGGATCAGGTTTGTTGCAATTCAGTCCAATCCCACAATTGGGCAGCTCTCACAATCCAAACCTCCTGGAGCTGCCTCAGAACGTTGGACCTGATGATCCGAGCCATTTGCACCCAGGTTTTTGATCTGAGCCATGTCCCAATCTAGTTCCCAAACCCAGCTGGCCCAAACCAACCCCCCTGTCTGGAAATTACTGGAATGGCTCCGACACTGGGAATTGCAATTTTCCCAATATTTTCCCATGGCTGGCCTGGGGAATGGGTGGCCTCCAGACCCCCTCCAAGCCCCCGACGTAAGCCATCTCCCTGCAGACCCCCTCTATCAATCCTAGTAGGATTGAAGAGGAGGGAAGGGGTGTGAGTGGGGTGGCTTTTGGGAGGAAAGCTGTCACTGAGCGCTCATCTATCATGTGGGCAAGGTCACCCAGATGTGACAGAGGGTCCACAGGAGCCTTGGGGCTCCTCTTTGTCCGGAAAGGGTGCTGAACCCCATCCAGCTTCAAGGGATGGTCCTCAAGACTTACAATCTCTCTGAAACCCTTATAGAACCTGCATTTTGGGCTCCATGTTGAATATATGAACCTTTTACATATGCAATCACAGCATTAAAAAGATGGCCATGGCAGTTTTTCAAACCTGACAGATTCATTGATTTTCGCCCTTTCAAGGGCTTTTTTCAACCTGGGCTTTGGATCTGAAGCATAGGAATTGGCAGCAGCAAAGCTGCTAGTAGTTTACAAAAATACCCCCTACCCACCATTTACACATGGCTTCTGGCTGATGCCACTCTTGTGGTTCAGTTTGACAGGTTGCCCTCCCATCTCTTTACGGAACGCCTCTGTCATGTAAAACACTGAGGGTTTGTCCATATATGGCGCTGACCCCATGCTACTATTTATGGTTTTTAATAAATATATCGTTTACAGGTTGCCCTCCCATCTCTCCATGAAATGCCTCTGTCACAAAAACACTGAGGGTTTGGCCATATATGGCGCTGACCTAATGCTACTATCTGTGGTTCCTAATAGGACATATCGTTTTGCAGGGCCTCGCGCCTTTGAAACAATCCGCCATTTACATCACAAATATACCTCGCAATTAGACCCCACACCATGGCCAGATCTGCCACTTATTACCCCTTCTGGGCTGGTCAAAAATGGACACGTGATTTGTCCCTTTTACGTTGAATTAGATCATTTGAAGTGCAAGTGCCCCACAGTTTCCACCTCTTGAGCTTCCACTGCTCCCCCTCGGTGTCAGGCTAGCTGCTGCCTCATTCAAATATTTTGGGTGGAGTTTGATCCTCCCACCCCCAACATTGGCAAATTCTGGAGCTGTTTCCAAGGCAACAGCCAATTCTAATTAACAAAAACTAACGTTTCAGTTGATTTATGAGAACCTGAGCTGATGGCTGAACCAGTTTCAGCTGAGCTGCCACAGTTGACAGCTTGCGGTCAATCAGGTCCTGCCACCAATCCAATTCCTGTGGCTGGCCCAACGCTGGCTGAATTAAATTTATTTGAGGCTCTCGAATGGATTGATGAGGACAAATGGATGTACCATGTAAAGGTAAATTTGCTTTGGAGAATTCTTAGTTCAACCTCTCAATTTGCATTCCTGCATTTTCACCCTAGAAACGTTTACCCAGTTTATAAAAAAATCAAAATATTGAAGTTGATGTCAAAGCTGCCACTGACAACAACCTCTTCTATCAGCAACTCCATGGGGCAATGGAACCCCTTGTTGAGGTATTCCCATCCTGATTTTCTTTTATGAGTTTTATGAAGATGAAAACATGTTATTGAAGAGCTTGCATTTGGTGAGATCTGCGGATGCATCAACACAGCAAAAACTATAATGTTTGATCCCAAATATCCTCAAACCTGGCAACGCAACAAAGCATTCACTTGTGTACCTACTCTCATTATTTTTATTGAGCATCAACTTTCTCAATGCGTTGAGGCAATGGATACCACTAGCCTCATTAACAAAGAAACCCCCATCTCATCTCCACATGCCACATGCTGCTGATGCTTCAACTCCTCATGTTGTCTGCTATGGTCAGCCAATTAAAGCGGGCACCAGAAAAATTTTCTCCAGAGCTTTTCCCCCTTTGATATGGTTTCCTAGGCTGATAGCTGAGGTGCCATATTGGAAAATCTCATTTTATAATAATCACTTTGTTTGGCTTACTTGCAAATATAGATTCGTGGTTGCCCCTTGTTAATTCTTGGCGTTTGGGCTCAATTCCGCTGTGTTGGTTTTGCACAGGGTATGAGCCATTGAGAAATCAAATCGGACAATATGAGGATCGCCAATTTTATAATAAACTTAATAAAATATGTATGGAGCTATCGCCCCTTATTTCCACATTTATTATAATATAATTGCAGAATTTATCTGTTCTCTTCCTTCTCATAAAAACCCATAAAACCTTTTATCTTTCATCAGAATCTTTATACCTTGGTTCCCTAGCCAGATGCATCCTCAGCTTGGTACTCTTCTATTCTGCTTCCCTTTTTGATTAACTCTCATTTATATTGAATATTGGCATAAATCCTCCTAATTCGCCAAATGCCTCCTTTTGAAGCGCTTAAATTACCAGTACCAGTTCAATTATAGCGGATTCCATTCATTCCGTCATATTGACTTAGGGCTTATTGTCCAGTCATATTAAAATTGCAACACCCCCATTTTCGGGTTAGGCACCACTAGTGCAAAAAAGAAAATTGACACCTGGGGCAACCCCAGATGAAAGTAATTATACACAATAATCTAATTTTTGGTTAAGAAGTTAGATAAGAAAAGTTGGAAAATGGAAAACAGAACCTTAGAGTGAATTCTGAAGGCGCAAAAACATTTTTAACAATCAGAAATCATTATAACAACTTGAAAATAGCGCGGAATTTCAGCCAATGTTGATACTATGAGATATTTATCAAAGCAATAATCCTAGCCATTATTAAATTGGAGATCAGCAATCAAATACATTAGTAATGGCTTAGCAACCCACACCCAGCACATCCTACAAACCCAGAATCCTGCTAATTTTAGGGTGTGGGGTTATGAATATTTTAGCGCCTCTTTTTATAAAATTTAAGTTTTCTAGTCTTTTATCTTTTTATCTAAAATAAAACGTTTATGTTACCAAGATTATATAACTATGGCGGAATTGACTGTTCAACTTTTACAAATTATTAGCTTAGTCAAAAAAGGACGCCTCTCCTGCACTCCCACCTCAGCAGGAAGCACCACACCCCTTCTTCTTCTCTCATGAGTTTCTTCCAAAAAATAAGTCCTCGCCTTGCATCTGAAGCTCCTGTTAAAGGGCTCAGAAACCTACTCTTACAGCCAGTTATCTCTTGCTCACCCTAGGAGTAAAACACCATTGGTCAATATGGACGGGAAGCACGAAAATTGGGCGTTTAAAAACATGTTTCCAGAGTTTTATGCTACAGGATCTTTCAAATCAAATCTAAGCTTTTGAAATCTAATTCCAGAATACCTTATAATATGGTTTTCAGTGTTTAACAAAGATGAAAAATTTTTACTACATCACCCATCCCATTTAATTATTCAATACATTTGATAGAAGTAAGTATTTTATTGGACTAATATATAGTTGACCTATGGGAACAGCTAAAATTACATAAGTAACTGAACACTGAAGCAGCTAAGTTTTTACCAGTGGAGCTTAAGCACAGGTAAAGAAATCACTCAACAAGGTACTTCTTTAAGAAGACAGAATACTTGGATGGTAACTTAAAAAGTATATATATGCTGTTTTTATTGCTGATTTCCATCAGCTTACTGCAATATATTTAGTACTTCTAGTATCACTAAAAATCAGTATAAATAATAAACTATTCCAACAGGAATTGTAGGGCCTTAAAGTTTGTTCCCTTGACCTAATTAAAGTAAGCAGTCGTATTGACATCCATGCACCTTTTGCTATATAATTCTTGCCATATGGAAGCTTCTCAGTTAACAGATTTTTACATGGCGTCCACCCTTATAAAATCATCTCATCTTAGCCTATTGACAAAATACCAGCCAGTCCTGACAGTTGAGGTTTTCTACAAATACAGGGTTTAATAAGAGATTAAATGTGTACTGCTTCCTTAAAAACAAAGGCTGAGATTGTATCAGTGATTGTTTCAGATGGTTTTAGCAGAATGAGATTACTTAACACTAGCCAAACTATCTTTTTCATAAGGAAGAGAATGGAAGTTGAAGGCCTGTGGTCATGTTGGTTAAAAGAGGGTAGATGGGTAGAAAATATTTGATGACGGATTGACAAGGGCTCAAGTTTCCAAAGGCGGGGAGGCAGGCAGCAAGGTTTGGATGAAGGTATATTATGGTCAATCTCATATTTTATAAACACAATACTCAGTACTTCCCCACATGACCTAACATAAGGAAAATCTTGCACAAGAACGGCAAACTGGGTAAATTTGGTATTAGGGGTCAATGTTTCAGATCCCTGTTAAAATTAAATTAGAAAATGTCTATGTGATCAAAGAATATATTAACATTAAATAACCTTTAACATATAGGTGTCTATTGTCATTTTCTCTATAATTTTCAAAAGAGCTACTTTTAAATATGTTCCTGTTTATTAATCCTACTAAATCCGTGGGTATTATAATAGAGCACCCAACTTCCACATTAAAATGGGGTAAGGGTTTCAATTATAGTTATTGTGCTCTTGAATAACATTTTCAAAATAGCAAATTAGAGATAGCCTCAGTCTAAAGCTATCTAACATTTGCGTGAGATTGTCCAGATAATAGTTAAAGATCATGTTATCTCTTTGGATGCAGGAACACAAATTAGGGTAGCGTGGGCTGTCTCCTGTACCATAATTGAAATTCTGACCTCCTAATTGATAAGTGAAATGTAATGTCATATGTGTATACAGAGGAGGGTAAGAGGAGGAGTATAACTGGATGGCCTTCCAACGGCAAACTTCCACAAGTTTCAACTAGTTTATTATTCACATGCTAACCATGCCATTGGTTTTAGAGAGATAAGGCATCATTTGACGCCTTTTTTTACATAAAATTTTATTGTCATTGGATTCACACGAGAAGTGAAATTGGTACATTGTCTGTCAAGATATATTGAGGGCATTATGCCCGTAGATAATATTTTCCAAGATGACTTTGGCGGTCATTGCAGCCCCAAGACCTTGAGAAGCTTTCACCCACTTTCTAAGTAGTAAATGTGTACCATATTATACTTGAACTGGCTACCACTAATGGACAGCTGCCACATGTCATCAAAGGATATGGTGTGGAAGGTGAAATTGGTTTAACAAGCTGGTAAAATATGCTTTTATGTATGGTATTCCTCTTGAAACTCTTTACAACAGCCAATGGCCTCATTAACGTTGAAGTGCATTGATTACCAGTTAGGGTATTGTTTTTTCTGCTTGTAAATTCTCTTTTAATCCACTGTTCCCAAAGCCATATGTGCTTTGAAAACCAGGCAATTTATTCCATTGATCACAGTACCAAGTATTTCCAATGTTTTGATACTTTAAAGAGCTATCCTTAATCTAGTACTAAAAAAAGAGCTATCCTTAATTGACAATATAAACTTTTTTGAGCCTGTCCAGAGAGCGTTGCACCTGCTCTAATTGTTGTAATAATGTTTGTAAAACATTAAATTTATATACTGTCCACCATGTTATAAGTTAGCGTTATGTGAGAAGTTGGAATAGTCTGCCAGCGTTCTGGTGTTTCACTCCAGACCATCGTTGATTTTTGAAATTGTAAGCATGCAATATCAACGCCCTATAGGCCAATCGCCGTTCTGGTTACTTGAGATTTTTTATTATATGATTGAAGAGTGATCAGTTAAACTATGAAGTGGAGCACATGGAAATGGACCCTGAACTGTTTGCATGAGTAGACTAACACTAGGCACTCTTTTTTGGCTATTATATGCTCTTTTTTAAATACATATAGTGTTCTACTCTAGTAGGTCATGGGGCTTCTAACCCCTCATCATCAAGTAGGGATGACGTGACATATGAAGGTGAGAGATACATCTGTTTGTATCATAGATGGCTTATCAAAATTTAAATTTAAAGTTTAAAATTAAATTTAAATTTAAAATTAATTTTAAATTTATTGTGGGGAAGGCCGACCATGGGATGGACACTTCTGAATATGACTCAGGAAAGACAAACTTAGTACCAGGGGAGGCACCCCAGAGAAGCGATGCTATCTCTTGTTGCCAGCGGGAACGCCACTTATGGGGAGGGGGAGGGAACGAGTGAAGGGGCCGTAGCCACTATTGAGCACGTGTGGAGGAAGGGGTCTGATTTGATGAACCAGACTGGGAAGCAGGAGGAGACCAGCTATCGGCAATGCGGTGGGAGGTATCCAAACATCCACACTTGAAAGTGGTCCACCAAATGAGACCGAAATCTGTGGGCAGCTTCTGGGAGGGTGGGGATGGAGCCAGTAATGGCATCCAAGACAATCGTGTGGATAGTCCACATGGCGATTGCAACCACCAGAGCATGGAGGGAGGGTGGAATGGGGGAGGCCATTGATAAAGCAAACATATCTCTTGACAGACTGAAGGGATGCGTTTGATCCTGGCCCAGCAGACGTTGAACTTCGCGCCATATCACTTTAGAGGTGGGGCACTTTTCCAGGCGGTGGAACAGCGTTCCATACTGGCCACACACGACACAGGATGAGTGTAAAGCGTTAGAGCGCTCATCTGTATGATACACCTGCCTCAGGCAGCGCCACACATGGGAGCAGACTTGAGGCTGCAACAGAGGATGATGTGCGTATTTCCAGATAGTCTTTTGGGTCTCAGTGGAATAAGGGATGTCCATCATGTCCAGGTAATCCACCCTGGATAGGACATGGGGCCAAATGGGGATCACGCCATCATGGATGGGTAGCCCCTGTACCTCTTGTGTGAACTGAGGAGAGGGGCGGCCTCTTCAGGTTGTATGTCCGCTAATACGAATTCTCCACTCTGCGCTTTGCATGGAGAGTATGATTCGTTTGTAGTGGGTTTTAGTCCTGTGAGGACCTGAGGCCGATGTGTTTGATGCGAGGTATTTCATCAGGTAGTGGGGGTTTGATGGATTGTTGAGGCCCAAGGCTCAGGAGAAGTTGGAGCGGGCTGCGCGGGACCAGTGTTGGGATGGGAGTGTAGGAGCGGTGATGGCCGCGATCCAGGTGCCCAGGATCTTGGCAGCATGGGCTTTGAAGTCAAGCAAGCCCATGCCACCTTAATGATGAGGGCCAAACATGACCTCTAGCCGTACTGGTGGAGGGCGGCCTGACCAAAGCCATCCTTGCAGCAGAGTATACAGGGATTTGAAGAAGCTTGGGGAGAAGGGGATGGCGTGGGCTCCAAACCAGACTTTGGATAGGAGCATAGAGTTGGCAAGAACAACCCTGCCAGTGAGGGTAGTAGGGTGGGCTCTGAGAGAGGCGATTCGCTTCGTCACGTTGTCCAGTATGCGGCACTCCATTACTGCTGACGCATATCCGCCTGCCTCTATCCACACACTCAGATGGCGCACCGGTCCTATGGTAGGATGTGGCATGAAGGGGAGCACCAGTTGAGCGGTGTGTGTTGAGTTAGTAAGGCGTGGACGTGGGCGAGCAGATGGGCCAGGTTGGGAACTAATTGCTGGGGCCCAGCAGTTCTGAAACTGACCAAGGAGGATGATTTCAGTTTTGGAGGCATTCAGTGCCACGTTGCTTACCCGGGAATATTCCTGGATGAGGGCTTCAAGTGCGCGTGCATCTTTGTTATTAGACACCCCCACCACGCAATCATCTGCAAATGCCATCATCTTGACCGGGGTTTGGCCTGGCACATGGACCCCAGTGAGTTGGGCATTCACATTTCGCAGTAGTGGGTCAAGGCTGAAGTTGTATAAGAGTGGGCTGAGGGGGTCCCCTTGTTGCAAGCCCCTTTGAGGGCGGACTACTTCCGTTAGGAAGCCTGGGCTGTGCACTGCCATTGTTGCAGATTCCGTGAGCAGCATCACCCAGTTAATGAAGCGGGGGGGCAGGCGAAATTGATGGAGGCAGGCCCTTAGGTATTCCCAGTTTACTCTATCATAGGCCTTTTGTTGGTTCAAGAATACCAGTGCCCCAGAGGCTGTGGACTGACATGCATTAGCCACGGAGTGCACATTATCCCAAATTGACCTTCTGGGGATGAAACTAAATTGTTCTGGGGAGACGGTGGTAGATGCTACAGTCCCTAAACGGTTAGCCATGATTTTTGTTAAAATTTTGGTGTCTGTGTTTTTTAGAGAAATTGGGCGCCAGTTGGCTAAGTCAAGCTTATCCCCTTTCTTGAAGAGTGTGACAGTAAAGGCCTCATGTCCTCCTGGTGGGAGGCGTGTTTCCAACAGGCTTTGGTTAAGTGAGGCAAGCAGAAGTGGGGATATATATTTGAAATATTTTTTGTAGAACACATATGGAATGCCATCTGGGCCTAGGCATTTTTGGTTTGGCGCACCGCAAATGGCTGTCCATAATTCATTTGGAGTAATTAAATTCATTATTTCCGGGTATCAGAAAATGGTGCGGATATGAGCTCAGTTGAGAAATTCTGCCACTTTGGCTGGCTGAATTGGTTTGGCTTGGTATAACTCGGAGTAATATTTTTGCGTTTTGATTGCCACTTTGGCTGGTGTATCCGCAATGGAATTATCTGATCTTTGCACCTGTGTGCAGGCCACGCTCTGGTGTGGCGCGAAATTTTTTTTAAAGAAGTATGCAGTGCACTTGTCGCCTTTAGTGATGCGTGTGGCCCTGTATTGGACACAAACCTGATGTTTGTGTTGCCTTTTGAGTGCATTGAGGTGGGCGGCTGCCTCCGCCCACTTCCAACCCCATGCAGGGCTGTATCCTGTGGCTGGAATGTTGGACCTCAAGTGGGCCTCTTCCATCAGAGCACACGAGATAACCGCCGATGTGGCTCATGAGCGTCTGGAGGAGAGATGGCGAGAGTGGCGGATGGTGTCCTCTTTGAAATTTGCCCATGTGGAAATGGGGTCCGCGCAAAATGGTGCAACAAACGATTTTGCCAAAGTTGCCTCTTCCACACACGTGGAAAATCCTGGCGACGCGATCTCAGGAGGGGCAGATTTTGCACTAATGTGGAGCCTTTGCAACTGTGATGGGCAAGTGGTAGGTTATCAAGACCAGTCAGTGGTTGGAGAATTCCATTTTTATTGTTTTAAAGTGGGAGATGTGGGGTTGGAATTTCGCTGGCGTTAGAATAAGGTCGATGCAGGTCATGGAACTTAATTGGCCATTGTGGATGTGGGGACGCATCATGTTTTTGAGCAGTGGGGCATGTTGTGGCAGCGCATCCATTAACCCAAGGGTGTCCTTTAGAACGCGTAGTTCTATGTGACCTTGTGGGGTGTGGGGTGAAGGAGGCCACTGGTCCGTTGGTGAGGTTAGCCAACAGTTCATGTCGCCAACTAGGAAATAATCAGGGGGTAGCGGGAGGGATTTGACCGATGAGAAAAATTCCTGACGCTCGTGTGCACTGTTTGGGGCATAGATGTTGACAATTGCATGTACAACGTCAGCCCACGAGAAGATGATGACAAGCATCCAGCCATTTAGGAATGTTTCTGAGGATGTGAATTTGAAAAAATTATTTTTCTGAATTAGCACCCCACAGTGCTTTGACCAAAAGAATAGGGATGGGAGGAGCATTGTTTTCCAAGCTTCCTCAGAACCTCGTGGACAGTGGGACTCCTGGATGGCCAGGATATCCATGGGTAAATTGTGTTGTAAAAAACTCAGTTTCCTAGCCCGGGATGGGGAGGCCTTGAGTCTGGCGATATTCAACGTCCCTAGAGTGAAGGTTTCCCCCATTGCACCTTAGGTGCGAGGAGGTGGGCCCCTCAGGCTCACCAGCCTCTTCAAGGTCCCCATGGGCTTTTACAGCAGCATAGGTGTTAGCAGCAATGCTATCAGAGTTTTTGTTGATTTTTGCAGAAAGAGTCACGTTGGCTTTGGCCTTCGCTTTTTGTTTTCCCAACGTCGGACGAATTTTTTGCAGTGTGGATGAGTTCAGTGCACCGTTGAGCAGGTCAAAAAATTTTTTTTTTCAGTTGGGATAGGTCCCAAGTTGGTTTTGACTGGAGCTTGGGTGCAGCAATTGGGTGAGATCGAATCTCCCATTGGATCCTCAGATTGAGTGGCCCACTTGGTATGGGCTTCCCAATCTGATTGGATGATGGATTCCTGAGTTGCTTCCGCCGCGAAGGTCTCCATGTCCTCCTGGCGTTATGAGTGTGGGATGGTAGTGGTGGCCTTGGCTGCTTCCTTGGCTGTGGCCCTATGGGCCTGTTTGGCCTTCTTCTGCTCCTGCGGGGAGATGGGCTTTACCAACAGGTAGCAGCCTTGTGCTCCCCACGGGAAAGCCTCTTTGGTGCTGGTGGTTGGTTTGTAGTGCGCCTCTCCGCTGACCATGGCTGCTGAGGGGTGCTCTTGGAATGTGATGCCCTCCTTGATGGGGCATGCGTGCGCCTTATGGCTGAATGCGTCACAGTGGGTGCAAATGGGGGGCGCGCTGTCCACGGTTACCCAGAATGGGTTGGTGGTATGCCTTGTGATATCAATAAAAGTGGAGTGCAGGATCTGGGTTAGGTCCTTCGCGATCTCCTCAATTGGGGTCAGAACTGTGATGGCTTTGCCGGTGCACAGGTGTGGCATCAGCGTGAAGTGTTGCATTTTGAAAGATTGTATTTCGCCATATATGGCGAGGCCATCTTTCAGGTGCTGCTCCAGAATGGCACGTTTTACTGTAGTAGGCAAAAAGTCAAATGTGAGGAAAATTTGGTTTGATTTTTCCATCTGGTGCATTTGGTTTCGATGACCCATTGCTCTTTGGGGAGGTCGACCACTATGCGCACCACTGCAGCCTCGTCTGCTGCCTCTTTGTTTTTGAAACCTAGGTCCAGCCAACCATGTGACATGGAGTGAGGTGCGACGTACACCGCGGTCAGGAAAAAGGTGTGCACATCTTCACAAAATTTTTCCCATAAGTCCGTTTGTTGGATGTTCAGAAACACACAGACTCCATATTCCACCGACGAAAGTGGCTGGGAGTGTGGCGTGTTGATGTACTGGTTGCATCGTGCTTGCCATGTGAGGATTTCCGGGGAAATAGTGACCACCAGTTTTTTAAAATTTTTGTCTATTCCACCAGATTCTCTGGGGCGTTTTTGAACGTTAGAGGCCACGGGCCTTCCGCCTGCTCCTCTTACCTTGCTTGCCCAACTGCTCCCTGACATGGGCGCAGACTAATCTCCTCTGTGAGATTATCAAACTAGATTCAGTCTTGAATTGAATAGGTTGCAAAAATGTTTGCAACGAGAAAGAAAAGTTACTCCATAGATGGCTTATCAAAATTCATGTAAATTATTACTGCTGCATAGACTTGGCAAGTCTTCAGTCCTTTTAAAACAGTCAACAGTAATCATTAAAATAAATTGGGTCGATTTTTTTAAAATATAAAAATGGTTTCCCTACATTACTGAAGTTTTCAACAAACCACTGGCAGCAATTGACCATTCTAAGACTACTTGAACATCTCATATGCTAATTTGTCATCTTATTTCCTTAATGACCTCAAGTTTAGTCATCTGGGGCCATAAACCATGCTTATTACCAACAACCCTAGGTACTTGATTAGCTTTCTAAAAAATGCACTCTTTTAGTTGAATCTTGAGACTAGTGGCAGCGAGATGAAGGAAAACCTCCTTAAAATGTTGTAAGTCGATTGAGCGTTCTTAAAAAAATATGCTATCTAACCACACTAAGACACAGGAAATTTCTAGATTATCAATTATGTTACACATAACCTATTGGAAAGTATCGGGATAATTATACAGAAATGTGGCATCTGAGTGAATTGATATAGACCCAGGGTCATAGTCTTATTACATATCTCCTACTCTTCCATTGGCAAATCAATCTGCCAATATCAGGAGATTAAGATAAATTGAAGAATTGTTTTGCTCTTCTAATTGGTCAAATGCATTGTCATTAACAGTATAGGGTAAGAATATTTTATATTTTTAAGTCTTTGAAATTTAGTAACGACCACGTTAGAGACATCTTATTTACTTACTATTAAACCAGTTGACGCCTATTAGCTCTTAGAAGGTATCATCATCCCCTTTTGGATAAAGAATTAATTTTATCAATGCCATTTTCCCCATCGCCTTTAAAAACAGACAGGATGGATGAATATTGTTAGATGCTTACTAATATCAATATGATGGATCATGTCATAACGTTTACCTAAATCAGTTTGTCTAAGGCAAAGATTGTATTATATACTTTTAAAACAGGGCCATTGCTTGGTCCTTTTACTTCTTCTAACATACCAGATAGGCTTTTGCATGGAATAGGTAATGGGAAGCTTTATAGTCCTAGTACTCTAACTCAAACTCCTCAAGTATTACAGATTTGTATATGTTCCTTACATTTTTGTTAAGATATGTTAAAAAGTGACATTTTGGTGACATTCTACATAAATAAATAGGGGTACAAATTAGTAGGAAGTACCTAGACCTATCCATGATCCAATAAAGATGAGGCCTGTAACAACAACAGTTTTTTTGAGCTACTATTGAGATGGCTCAAATGCCTCATTGCATGATCTTGATGGTACTTAAAAAAATTTCTGTGCTCACTATGACCTGGTAGATATGCGGTATAGTCTATGTCTGTCTCTCAGTGAAATGACTTCAGACATGAAGATCTTGTTAAACTTCTGCTTTTGTTGCGTCCCTTTTTCATCCAATGGGTACTATTACAATTTTATAAGATGAGTTGTCACCTAGAGGAGCTTAGCTTTAATATGTTGGCCTTCCCTCCAATATTAAAGCTTATATACTATCCATTGATCTTTAATGCGTTCTCATTATAATCAGACATAATTCTGTAAATTTTCAAAAATATACCCAATTAGAAAAACAAAATGTGTGTTTTGTAAGATGATGGAAGGAGCAAATGTCACTATGGAGCTGAATATGAATGGCAACACATAATGCGTCCTTGGAGAAATAGATAAATTGGGCCCCTGAGGTTCCATATAGCTTGAGGTGATCAATATCTGGTCTTAGTATAGTTTTTTCAAAATAGTTAAACTATGTTAATTGGCGCCCAACTGTACTATTTGGCCACCCTGATCTGGCTAGTTAAAATTGGCATTAGGGAGTCATATTTTAGCTGCACAGGTATATACACCAACATCACCAAGTACTAATTGAAGACAGTAATTTTGACCAAAACTTCACAAAAGAAACAGTATATACACCTATAGGAGCATTATCTAAGTAATCAAGAGAGTTTTCTGTAGTAATGTAAACTTCCAGAGGCTCATAGGCATGCTTAATTAATTAACCAGATAGGCTGATACTGATTATTTCAGAAAAAGTTCACTCTTCCCTTAACAATCCTCCTCATATATGCTTCAACTACCAGAGATCTCATTGGTGCTTTCCATGGCTACTAAGCAGCCCTCAAGGATGGTAACTAAATCATGTTATTTAATTTGGGTCAGAACTTAAATAATTAGAGCTCAGGGTTTTTCATAAAAAAGGTGCAATATTCCAGATGTAGTTGAATACTGGTGGATGACTTTAATAAGTATAGGCCCCAATCTGATGGTTTTATGCCAGAATGAGGCAATTTAGAATAATAGAATAAGATGCTATAGGAGGCTATATCAATTTAGGCCACTGCGCAAGTGCTTGATAAATTTTAGGAAAATGAGAAATGCGCAGATGGGATTTAGAGATTTGATTAATAAAAAAATTAATACACTTAGCCACTACATTTTAAAAAGCTGGGGCCTCATGGCGGAAAAATAACTATACAGATTGTTTCAGTTACCAAACTATTCGTTGGGGTATAAAGATAAATAGACAGGACTAATGTATCCATATGGTTGGTCAAACTAACTACAATTCCCCCCTCTTGACTAGACATAGGGGAGCAAAGATGTGAGGGATCCAATAACTTTTCGAGAAAATAGGCCCATTGGCCACAAACTCCGCTGATAAGCTTTTAATAACTTAACGTTCACCCCATTTAATATGTGCCCTTTAGCTGGATCCTTTAGAGTGTTTGCATCAATGAAAGTCGATTCAATAATCTCAAAAGGCCCCTTGCATATGTGCTTCAGTTTGCTACTTCTTCTAGTACCATGGTTATAATAAAAAACTAGTTTTTCTGATAAGGCGGGGCAACAGCTGCCAGGGTTTATTATACTGCGCACATAATCTTCTTTTCATACCCAGAGCTTTAAAATATGCAGCACTTTATAGTTTAATTAAATTCTGGGCCAGAGTTTCCAAATATTTAGAGGCATTCATATGTTCATGATTTACACAAGAATATAAAACTGGGGAATCATAATTGCTTCCCATAAAGTAAAGTTAATGGGAAATTTCTAAGGCTGAGTGATTATTTACTTTATAAAAAAATGCGTTTGGAGATAAAAGGTACCAACTGGGAACCTTCACAAATATTATCTTACACAAAATTTTCATAAGCGTTCCTTTCATCCAATAAATGACACCAGTGATCTCAGGGTTATAGGGCGTAGTTGATACCCCATGTATACCCATCAAAAATTGAGCTTGGAAATCGTCTGGGAAGTGAAATTAGCTCCAATGTTTATTGACAGAACCTGTGGGCATCTATACCAATAAATAACATCCTCCAGAATAAACTTAGCCGTCATCATGGCGCCTAAGTCCCTGACCGCTTTAGCCTTCACCCAATTTATGAGGTGATCAATGGCTACAATTATATTTAAGTTAGTCAGAAGTGTTGGCTAGAGAGCCCACAACATCCATAGATACATTATGCCAAGCAAAGTTGGGATTACCTAACTGAAAAGTAGTGGCTTTCTAGTAAGGGCCATTCACTTGACATTCTTTAAAACAGCAGGGGGTCTCATGAATATCCAAATTTCTTAGATTTTCAATAGTGTTGTTGTTTCAACAGATCAAGAATTTTCTTAATACCCCATGACCTGTCACCTTGTGGGCCACAATAATACTATTGGTCCGCTCCATTGGGTAGGATATCTAAAGTTTATGATTGTTGATGTTTTTATAAAGTTTACCCTTTTAAACTATAGTGTTCATCATTAATTTTCTAAGGTTTGCAAAACTTGCGGTGGGTCATTGCCATAACTTTGGGCTATTATTTTAAAATAAAATCATTTGCCACATTGGCTGCTAGGCCACGATGCCAAGTTATGATAATACGTCAGCTTTTTTGATGGTTAATGCCAGGTTGATGCTGAATTTCAAATTATTAGACAGCAATTTGAAGGCTCAGTAACCAATCGTCCTTTAGGCTCTTCTAGATTCCCTAATCAACGAAGAGAGACATGATAAGTTACACAGTGAAATGCACTCCATGAATTTATACCTAGAACTGTTTACACACGTAAATGACAGCCAGACACTCCTTCTTAGTTACTGTATAACTTTTTTCATGGACATCCAATATCTGACTGCAATAAGCCACTGAGTGTCAATTCCATCAGACTCAAACTGAGGTAATACTGCCCCAAAGGTGGGGAGAGTAGTGTCCATTTGAATAATAAATGGTATTTAAAAATTGGGGTACATCAACAATGGCGCTTGAACAAATAAAGCCTGGATTTATTAAGGGCTATCTAAAAGTTCCCAGGCCACTCAAATGGTACTCCATTATTAAGGAAGTGAAAGAAGTGGTTCACCTATTTTTTCAGAAATTTTCTCTAAACTGGTAGTAATAGTGATTATTTCAAAAAACATCCGAACATTAAGCTTGCACCTCAGTCGCACCTTACATTATATAGTTTTAACTCACACTGGATGGGGCTGTAAGGCAAGCTTAAATGATAGAACCCAAATATTTAGCTGCTCACAGAAAAAAGTACACTTGCGCGGCTTGATTTTTAAATCAGGTTTGGCAAGCTGGGGAAAACTCTTCTAGGTGATGCAGATGAAAAATAAAAGTTCAGGAATAGAGAAGATGATATCTTTAATTAAACTGGATGCAGGAGTCTATAAATCATTGAGGATACTAACTATAGCCCACTGAAAAGTCACGGTGGCATTGCAAAGCCCTTGCGGAATTCTAGTAGGTTGGTAGAGGCCCTGAGCTGTAATCATAGCACCTTTTTCCTGCACCTCTTTGGGCAGCTCTATCTGTCAGTAGCGAGACATTATAACATTGGCTGAAAAATATTGCTCACTTCCCAAAAGGTCTAACTGCATCATCAATTTATGGTAAAGGACAAGAATCATTTTTGATAATACTATTAAGCTTGTGGTAGTCTATTACCATGTGGTTTGAACCATCCATATTCTTGATAATCAACACTGAGAAGGCTCAAGGACCCTTGGAGTGCACTAACATCCCCTATTGCACCAGCTGATTAATTTCTGTATTAACAACCTCTGTCAGAAATTTGTCTTTGCAGACTAAAAATAAGAATGCGCTAGGTCAAGTTCCACCAAAAAAGGGAAATGTCAGCCATTTGCAATATTCTGATGTTGTTAAGAGTTTGTTTATTAATAATAATGATGAAAAAGTTGAGGAAATCGGCCAAAAGTCCCTGGCTGATTCTTGTGGGAACCCTGTTAATTGGGAAAACCAGTTTAAAACCAGTATGGGCACTAGTAAAATCAGCTGATCAGATTATTCCAATCTCACCACAGACTTCAGGGTTACCATTGAAAGGCACACCCCCAGCCCCAACAAACTCCTTCAATGTACCTGTGTGGGGACCCTCCTCTTTTATATGCTTGGTGGGGGTACCCCAAGGTGCAAAAATTTCTCAGGTGGTGATTGGCTCAAGTTCATAAAAATGTTACCTCATGGGTACATTTGGGCCAAACAGAATTCTAATTCCTTTCTTCCTTTTCCCTGAAGCGAGGTTCCAAGTTATGATACACTATATCTGCATATTTCCTAATTTGGACTCACATAGGCTAATCTGTACATATTCTCAAATTCCCCCTCGACCCTTGAAATGATTTAAATACTAGTATAGTTAAAGGTTGAGAGGCATCGTTTTTTTTTTATCATGCGCTTAAAAAATTATATAAATCTAATTTTTATTAGCACATTTTATTTTGAGTCTTTATTTTAATAAAAAATATCTGTGAAAACCAGCTGGCGTAACGCACCAGCAAGCATAATTAAGCTGGTTTCCCACAACCTCATCTGTCACCTTTGAACATCTAATTAGATTAAGACAATTGGATAATGCTTTCTATTTCAATATGATGAAGTACATCATATGCAAAACTCAAATCATAGTCACCCATTGCAAATAAGGTTGTACTTTTTGAAAAGTTTATTGCTTAGTCTTTCTTATTCTCATTTAACCCACCAGTTTTTCCCAAGGTACTAAAGAGTAATTGGATTGATCAATTACTGTCATAGAAATGGCAGAAGAAGTTTAGACCAGCCTGCCATTCAGGATGCGTAAGCACCCAAAAAGCAAGCCAGAATTCCAAAGACATTGCTGACCAAATGATGTTATATGGAGCTGGGCATTGGGGAATGACAAATTGTTGGTGTAACACAACAGTGAGTATGATCCTGACAATGAAACACAATGAGCCCACTCCCAACCCAGGGGGTCTTGCTGCAGGGGGTGGGATCACAGCGATAGTTTCAATAAGTTCATATTCATATGGGGTCATTTCAACTGGGAGGCAAGGAGATGGATTCTCTCTTGCAGTTGGTGGATATAAGGCCACAAGGTCCCCATGTACTGTTGCCGGAAGTTCATGATAGTGGGGTTATAGAGCCAAAAATATCTGACTCACTGAATCCAATCAATGACGGAGGGGGCCATAGTGACCACAAGTGCTGGTAGAGCCATTCTGATATACAGTCTGACAGGCCACCAAGGAAATGCCATCAGGGATGCGACCAGAAGGAACAATACAATAAAGAAATTGATTGCTTTTTTCAGGCAAAATTTTTATAGAAGAAAAAGGAATAAAATTGACCAACAATTTTCTCAGTGATATGCAACTGATTAAATAGTGGTTG
Organism: Massospora cicadina; assembly: GCA_022478985.1. Classification (NCBI taxonomy): domain Eukaryota; kingdom Fungi; phylum Entomophthoromycota; class Entomophthoromycetes; order Entomophthorales; family Entomophthoraceae; genus Massospora; species Massospora cicadina. The sequence continues at coordinate 112,866 of JAKSZP010000054.1, read as the reverse complement.
ATTGGGGTAGTGACAAGCCAGGATTGGGACCCTCAATTTTGACCTAACTGGCGAATTATTTGGGAATGGGCGGGTTATTTCACTGAGAACTGACATCAAAAATTTGGGAGTGGGCCAAGTCGCTGTCAGTTTAACCTCAAACGTCCAAACTGAGGCTCAGCTACGTTTCCAATGGTTGGTGTGATGGTGTTTGGCCCAACAAGCGACAGAAATCCCACAAAGCCACCCCACATGGGGGCAGGTCCATTTGGTTAGGAATGGGTTCAGGACACCCAACCTGCCTGCGCTCAGTTGCTGAGCCATTCGTTTGGTCAGTGGAATCACATCAGCTGCAATGCCCAAATTGTCAACAGGGGACTTTGACCCTTGTCAATGGCATCTGATGCTATAGCCTGCCCATCGAGGATGATCACCAACAACTTTGGTAGGGGGTGATTTGTTTGATTGGCATATTAATCAAATTGAAACCGTCGGGCGTTCCAAATGACAACTCAGTTTTCATGCCTTTCCAGCCATTTGAGATCTGAACATCAGCCAGATTGCCACTTGAATTAAATACAATTGATTTCAATTTGACAATCTAGCGCAGATTTCTCTGATTCACTGTAACAGTTCTGCTGAGGTGAGTGTGGGTACTGGGGGTGGGATCCAAAGTAGAAGAGCTGTTACCCAGCGCTCATCTACTACATGAGTGAGATCACCCTGAGTAATGAGGGATACCGCCATCCTCCTTGGTGCCTTCTTACTTGGGAATGGAAAAATAGCCCAATCCACAGCCAGGGGACGTTCCACAGGACTTACATTACCCTTTCCTTTTTCCAGAGGAAGGGCCCCGCCACCAGGAAACTGCACAAGAGCCATATTCATATGCACCTTGGGTAACTTGATTGCCATAATTGTCAACTTTTTGGGGGAGGGTGAGGAGCTTCGGGGTGGGATGTGTGGAATGCTTCAACCAGGTCCATGCAATTCGCGCAATCGCGCGCCTTGACCAAACTGTTTTCATAGGCTGGATACCCTTTCCAGGCCACGAGATATTGTACGGAATGTCGGGATTTCCAGGATGCCAGGATAGCCTCTAGCTCGGCCTCTTCTCCATTTTCAATGTTGATAAGTTCCAGTTTGATGGGAATTGCACCCTTAGAAGGGCGACAGCTGGGAAACATGGAAAATGGGATGCTGCTTCCAATGCGCAGGGAGCCTCAGTTGGAACGCCCCATTTCCCAGTACCTCCTCCACCAAATGGGGGCCCAAGCATTTACTAGCGAATTTATGGGAAGGGGCCTAAATTCTTAAGTGATGGGTATTGAGCATGACGTAGGAGCCCACCATAAAATTGTGACCCAGAAGAAACTTACAATCTGCAAGCTGCTTGTAATTGTCTATGGCTTTGGTGAGGTGTTCCCACACTAAGGCTTGAGTTGATCTGATATGGGCAGTGTGGTCCGCAAAGCTTGAACCTCGGCCTGCAAGCACGGTCTGAATGAGAATGAAGGATTATAACCCAACGTTGCTTCATAGGGGGAAAACCCCATGGACGCGCGGGTCCTATTATTGTAAGTGAATTGGGTGAGAGGAAGGTCATTGGCCCAAGTATCCTGCGCGACTGCAGCATAGCAACGCAGGTACTGTTCAAGGACTTGATTGACCTGCTTGGTCTGTCCGTCAGACTGGGGATGATATGCTGTGGAGCGACATGGGGATAATTCCAGAATCAATAGAAGTTCATTCCAAAACCTCGCGGTGAACTGTGAACCATGGTCGCTGATGATCTCCGTGGGAGACCAAACATTGAAAACACATGGCATACGAAAAGGCGGGAAGTTTCTTCTGACATAATCGCAGAAGTATAAGGTACAAAAAGGGAAAATTTCGTGAAGCAATCCACCACTACCAGCACTGCTTTGAACCCATTAGAACAGGGGAGTTTGACAATAAAGTCCACAGACACCGAAGTTCATGGACCCTCTGCCTGCTGTAAGGGGAGCAGGAGGCCATTTTTACTGGAGCGATCTGACTTAGCCCTGGCACAAGTAACACAATCAGCGATCCAGGCTGGAACCTCTTTAGTCAGACCAGCCCAATTGAAGGTCCTCTTGATCAAATCGATGCATTTTTTGTTACTTGATGTCTGACTGAGGGGGATTGTGATGTGCGCGGAATACCTCTGGTTGGAAGGAGGGGGGAACTCAGATGTGAGACCAAAAGTAAATGAGTCCCTCCTCTAAGAATTATAGGGAATGTTTGTGACTCGGGTGAGCCAACTGATTGACCAACACCACGCCCTCAGGGCAGGCCATTTGACTGGCTAAAACCTGAGCCACTAGTGGGGCGTTGGGAGCCAAAGTGACGGATGAGAAGATGGGCGGAACAATTGACAAAATTTGGGTAGCAGGAATCATGGTAACGAGATCTACTTCCTCCATGTCCAAAGAACAGTGGGTGGGGCTGCGGCTTAGTAATCAGTAAGTACATTGAGCGCACCTTTTACAAATTCATATTTAAAGTTAAAACTGCACAGGTCTTGATAGTTTTGGGCTTGCTAATGCTCCAGTTTTTGGGGTTTGCAAAAATACAAAAGGGCCTTTTGATCCGTGAAGACCATTAATTCATGTTGAGCACCCTGCATCAGATACCGCCAATGAGTTATGTCCATGCAACAGCTGCCAATTCCTTGTTGTAAATGGCCCAAGACTGCTCCATGGCCGTAAACTTCTGGGAAAAGTAGGCGACTGGATGTTCTAAACCATCATGCTCCTGAAGTAACACCGCTCCCACTGCTACTGACAAGGCATCACATGCAACAATATACGGCTTAGTGAGATTGTCATGCTTCAAAATGGGTGGAGACACGAACACCTCTTAGATCAATTTGAACACCTGCTGACATTTGGGCATCCAGCGAAACTGTACGTTTTTCCCTGTAAGGGGGTGGAGTGGTGCAGCCAGCTGGGTAAGTTCCGGGGAAAATTTTTTTAGGAAAATGATGGTTCCCAAGAAACTCCAAAGTTGTTTTTGCATAGTTGGGGTTGGCCATTCTCAGATCATGTCTAACTTGTTTGGAGGAATTGCATAACCATCTTTGAGGACGAGGTTCCTGAGGAGGAAACTCCTCCTTATAAAACTCACACTTGGAAGGCTTGACAAATAAGTCTGCCTTATGCAAGGCGGCCACCACTGCTTCCAAGTCAGTAGCATGTTGTTCGGGTGTTGGGAGTGAACCAGGATATCATTGATGTATGCAACTGCACAGGTAAACCGGAGGTCACCCAGTACATTTTTGATCATATGTTGAAATGTAGTGGGAGCATTTTTAGCTCGAAGGGCATTACACAGAATTGGAAAATGCCATTCTTCGTCCAGATCACTGTTAACCATTCCTGCCCTTTCATTACCAAAATTTGGTGAAGGCGTTCACCAGATCCAGCTTAGAGAACACACGGGATTTGGTAATTGCCTGGCTTATCATCTGCTCTAGAGGCAGGGGTAGGGATCAGAAACCGTTGTTTTATTTAAATGGCTGTAATCCACACGGGGCGAAGAGAACCATCTACTTTTTTGGCGAAGATGACGGGGGAGGCGCGGGTGAGGTCTCCTTGATCAACTACACTTTTCTTAGCATATCGTCCAACCAGGTATTGAGTGCCACTTCTTCCTCCGCTGTATGGGGATACAACAGACAGTTGATGTTTATCAACTCCATGGCCATTTGAAACCCAAAATCGAACCTAGTGTGCAGGGGCAGGCGATCCGCCTTTTCCAAGTCAAAGATTCTCTGATAGCACATTAAGCTCTCGGGAAAATTGGCTGGAATGCTCGCAGAAGTGACTAGGGAAGTGATAGAACTGGTTCCTTGTGTCTTCTTAAAGGTGTCAATCAAAGGAAATTCTCCCCTCAGATGATCATTAGTAAATGACGATGTATTAGACTCCAAGTGAATCTTAATATGTTGTCAGCGCCACCACCCCACACCTAAGATCACCATAAATTCCAGGTTGGCATGGCCAAAAACGATTGCAGAAGATGAGCTGTTGGATTGAAAAAGGTACTGGTCGGCAAATGACATATGAGGTCTGGGAAGCAGATGAGGCCACCATCACTGAGGGACCCACATCCATTTCCAGTTCTAATTGTTGAGCCAGCTCAACACACATGAAGTTCCCTGCAGCTCTAGTATCCAACAGGGCCTTGAAGGAAACATGATGCGAGCTGACACTGATCTTCATGGGCGATAGGAAATAAGTGAAGTTTTGTCTATCAAAAGATTTGACTGACTCTTTTACGACTGAAGAAATAACTGGCATATCATGGGTAAGGTCGAGGGCTTTCGCTGGAGCAAAAATTGGGATTAAAAGGTTGGGGGAAACAACTTTCTCCGTCTGGGCCTTAACAGATTCATTTTTCAGGTGACTCTGTATTGGCTAACTCGGACACAGGGGTTACAACAGGATTGGCACCCAAATCTACCACAAGTTTGGAGGTAGGCGCGTCATCTGCATCTACTTTGGGTAACTTGATCATATAATTCCCCTTTTGATAATAGTTAACATGGCGGGGGAAGGCATTAATGGTGGTCGCGGTGGCACATGTTTGATCTACTGATCCTTGGACGGTGGACCAGGCCTCGTGATGAGTGGAACCATAATCCAAGCTTGATCTAAAGACTGCCTGGAGCATATTAATAGAGAGACCCAACGCGGGGCCAGTTCACGGAAAGTAGAGATCAAAAAATTAGGCTAGGAGCCTCGGCTATGACATAGATCAGTCTGACTAGGTGGTCTAATTGTGACACAGGGAGTTTCAGGGCAGCCGACATGACAGCCATCAGTGGGGTGGGGTCTCCTGCTTGTGAGAAAGAGCGCAAAAGGCCTTTAACCCAACGGCGGGCATCCTCATCCACAGCGTCTAACAACGCAAGCCCTTGTTGGGCATGAGATAATGCAGAAGCGTTGTTGAGCACGATAAATGTATGCATTTGCACCTTGGCGAGCGCATCAAAAACTTGATTGGCAATATCCCAGGAAGGAACACTCAAGCTTCCTACTGGGCTAGTGGAAGGAGGAGGAGCCGCAATCTGTGCAGCTTGGGCAGATTGAAAAAGATTTCCCAAGGTAGAGCGGATACTTCTCCCAAGATTGGAAAATGACCAAACAAACAACAAACAGAAAGCTACTGATTGCAAATTCATTTGGTAAAGGGTAACCACTGCAGCGCCCAGTTTGAAGAATAAGGTGGACTTAGCTGTAAATAATGGTTGGTCAATTATGTCATGGAAATGGCAGAAGAAGTTTAGACCAGCCTGCCATTCAGGATGCGTAAGCACCCAAAAAGCAAGCCAGAATTCCAAAGACATTGCTGACCAAATGATGTTATATGGAGCTGGGCATTGGGGAATGACAAATTGTTGGTGTAACACAACAGTGAGTATGATCCTGACAATGAAACACAATGAGCCCACTCCCAACCCAGGGGTCTTGCTGCAGGGGTGGGATCACAGCGATAGTTTCAATAAGCTCATCATCATATGGGGTCATTTCAACTGGGAGGCAAGGAGATGGATTCTCTATTGCAGTTGGTGGATATAAGGCCATAAGGTCCCCATGTACTGTTGCCGGAAGTTCATGATAGTGGGGTTATAGAGCCAAAAATATCTGACTCACTGAATCCAATCAACGACGGAGGGGGCCATAGTGACCACAAGTGCTGGTAGAGCCATTCTGATATACAGTCTGACAGGCCACCAAGGAAATGCCATCAGGGATGCGACCAGAAGGAACAATACAATAAAGAAATTGATTGCTTTTTTCAGGCAAAATTTTTATAGAAGAAAAAGGAAGAAAATTGAACAACAATTTTCTCAGTGATATGCAACTAATTAAATAGTGGTTGATTGGGGTAGTGACAAGTCAGGATTGGGACCCTCAATTTTGACCTAACTGGCGAATTATTTGGGAATGGGCGGGTTATTTCACTGAGAACTGACATCAAAAAATTTGGCAATGGGCCAAGTCGCTGTCAGTTTGACCTCAAACGTCCAAACCGAGGCTCAGCTACGTTTCCAATGGTTGGTGTGATGGTGTTTGGCCCAACAAGCGACAGGAATCCCCCAAGGCCACCCCACATGGGGCAGGTCCATTTGGTTAGGAATGGGTTTAGGACACCCAACCTGCCTGCGCTCAGTTGCTGGGCCATTCGTTTGGTCAGTGGCATCACATCAGCTGCAATGCCCAAATTGTCAACAGGGGACTTCAAACCCTCATCAATGGCGTCCAATGCTATAGCCTGCCCATCAAGGATGATCCCCGATGACTTTGGTAGGGGGGTGATTTGTTTGATCAGCATATTAATTGAATAAACCATTGGGTGTTCCGACCAATAACTCAGTCTTCATGACTTTCTGGCCATTTGAGATCTGAACATCAGCTAGATTGCCACTTGAATTAAATCCAATTGATTTTAATCTGACTGTCTCAGCGCAGATTTTGCTGATTCCCCATAACAGTTATGCTGAGGTGAGTGTGAGTATGGGGGGTGGGATCTGAAGTGGAAGAGCTTTTACCCAGCACTCGTCTACTATATGAGCGAGATCCCCTGAGCAACGAGGGGTACCACCATCCTCTTCAGTGCCTTCTTACTCAGGAATGGAAAAATGGCCCAATCCTTAGCCAGAGGACGTTCCCCAGGACTTACAATTACACAGCTAAGGACTAGTCCGTTGAAGCAATTAAAATTAGAAGTAATATAAACTTCTTTTATTGGTAATATGCACAAAAATAATATTCAGGTGTCGCTTAATTTGAATAACAAACACATAAAAATTGCTAAAGAAATTGAATTTCTCTATGGTCAGGAAGGATCTTCTCAAGCATGGTAACAGGCTCAAATTGGAATGACATGGCGTGACTATTTTCCATTTAATCCCTGGGAATGCTCAAATTAATTTCAGTCCCCACTTTTACTTGATGGCACACCAGAATGCTTAAATTTCGTTAAGCACATAAGGAATGTCAAGATTCTGATATGATTGGATGATAATCCCAAAATAGCCATGGCAGATTGGCCAGAATCTTCTGACCATAAATATTAGTACATATATTTGGTAGCCATGTGATGTCGCAATATTGGCCTAAAAATGGTTATTACTAGATTGTCTCCAAATAAAGTGGAAATACAATGTCAACATTTGATGAATATTAAGTAGATTGCCTCTAATAAGGTTATAGAGAATAAAAATCATACTCTGTAGTAACCAACGACAATATGGCGGAACTAAATGGTCTAAGCTGAGGGAATGGTATCGTTCAAAGTTGCTGATATATAATTGAGATGGAGCCATTGAAGGAAGAGGATTTTTAATAGGAAAGAGAGAACAAACAGAAAGTATCCTCTATAATATTAAAAATAGATAAAGAATTGTTATTGGGGAAATTGTTCCATATTTTATTAAATTGTTTGTTCAGAGTCTCAATATGACGATCTTCATATCATCTGTCCCTTGCTCAGTAGGCGTTACCATATACAACTTACTTGGCATATATTACCTATACCGCCAAAATTATAACAGAAATATTAATAGATTCCATAAACTGATTGGATAACCACTGCATATGGGCCCAGATACTCTGATAGCCAAAGGAACTATACCATCCCTAAACACTAGGTTGATACCCTTGATTTTCTGGCACTGTGGACACAACCTTATAATTATAAAATAACAGAAATTGTTTCCAATGATTTCTCAAGTATATCCTGAACTCAGCCTTGACTCTAAGAGTTCTCATAAATGAGGTTTGAATAAGTAAGTCATAATTTTGATTAGAAGAAATAATAGAAGGAATAAATATCACAAAGTGAGCTGAAGTGCAGAAGCAATGAATTGTATGCTCCTGCAGAAGTTGTGGTTTGGGACCTGAAATACAATAGAATTTTTCCATGATCTATGTCAGAAGCTTTTCTTTCCGCTCAACATCACTTTTGAGCGTTTTTATTATTAAATACATCCATTAATTTTCCATCATCACCTACACCGTATCATTTTTCTATTTATATCAGCGGATCAGCCACTTGCTGCCCCAGCGTGGGGCAGCAGTGCTCCACTTGCTAGCGTTTTCTGCCCAGCAGGCAAACACATGCAAACTGGCTCATCCTGTCTGCTTAATGCATCAGAATAATTTGTCCTCCAAGGGACTTATTATTATACTTAGCGCGAGTCCACCCAACCCACCCTCACCCACTTGCCCTACCCCAATCTAATATTCACTTTGGCCTCTGAGTCAAATATGGACGTCTCTTCCCGTATGCTGACAAAGCAAGAATTGAACTGGCAACGTCCACGTTTTCAATAGCAGGATTTATCAACTACCGCCCTTATAAGGGCTATTTTGATATAGGTTTTCCCACTGAAGAGGACGCAGCTGCTGCAGCAACTACGCCCTTAAAATATAAAAACACACCTATTACCACAACCTGTACACGCCTCCCCAGTGACTTTACAATGGGTGTGACCTTTGCAAACCTTCCTTCACACCTTCCCCCTCAAACACTCTATAAGGAGTTGATGATGGTGCTGTTCAGCTATGGTACAAACCCCATCCTCCACTTCCTGGTCCCAAGCGGAGCTGAGCGGTTAGTGGCACCATGGGCAATGGCCACCATTACCCCCACCAGACAAACATAGCCCAGCACATCCCACTACGTGGCTATATCCCATCTGCACCCAATCACTTCTTTTGGGCTCATATTGACAACGGCTGCACCATTTGACCCCTCTGCCATTAGTTGGATCATTCCAAAAAAATGTAGCTACAATTTAAAACAAGCGGAATAAGACAAACCCACACATGAGGCCACACAAACAGCGTCTGAGTGGGGATTTTGGCTGCCCCTTTCCCTCCAGCTGAACGCTCAAAAATCAACAAAACCTTTGCAACCAAAGCTCAAGCCGGCTTAATTTCTCACAATATACCCAATCAGGAGCAGGAATGAACCCAAGTTCAATCCAACCAATTTAATGCCCTAAAACTTACCCAACTAAAACCACATCCCTCCAAATCAATCACGCTCAACCAAAATTCCTGGGACTTATTAGATGAATTAACTGAATCTGGGGAAATTGTCTCACCTCCTGACTTTCCAATTAATTTAGAACCATATCTACCTTCAGATTTCGATGCCCCATTCCCACCCAACAAAAAATGTCCCCAAACCCACCACTACCCCATACTTGAGTGACCATCAACTTGCCGAGGCTGCAGTGGCCTCTCCTGATTGCCACCATCTCTGCGAAGCCATGGCACTATCTGTCACTGAATTTAATGAAGGGCTACATTTAATAGATTACCCTGCTGATTTCCCTGAGGTTGCAAAAGTGGAAATTGAACGATTATGGGAAACTGCCACCTCTACTATCAAGCAAGTTGTTACACTGGCATAATTTTCCCACCACGCGCATCACCAGATCCAATATCACTAAATTATCCCAGCTTCCATATGCACACATACAAGCCAAACATCATGTTGCCAAATTCCTAAAAGCTATGCTCCAGGCCCAGATTATTACCATAGAGATTAACACTTTTCTATATTTCCCAACCCACATCCCGCGGATGCCACAACCCCTTTACTCTCAGCTTTGATCTGCCTCTTGATTCGTGAAGATGAAATCAATAATCTGCCTGATCCCCCTCCCCCTCCCCCTCCACCATGGTGGGATAAGCGGTTCCTAACTGCTACACCTGGTAAGTTAATTTTCCTTTTTATTTTGGAGTCTGCCACTCATTTAGGGCGTTTAGTTTGTGTTTTTGGTCATTATTTTTGTATCAGTAATGTCCATCCCCTGGTTGGCTTACCTCAAAAAAATTTAGATAAGATCTATGTCAGGAGCGAGGCTCAGTCTCTTCACCAGTTTAGTAGACACAATTACACCCAGCGCTACACTGTCAACAAGTCACAGAATAAAAGATTATTTACTGCAATATCAATATAAGTGAATATTAAGATTAAGTGTCTTCCAAATTCATTTCTAAGACATCCAAATTGTCCTCTTGACTTAAAAGTTTGGATCTCCATGCCTAGATGGGAGCTAAATTCTGTAAAGTCTCATAATCCTTTACCACTTGGACTCTAATCAATCAGGGGTGTCATGATTCCAATATGACTGGACAATAAACCCTAGGTCATTAGGGTGGAATGGATGGAATCCGCCTAGATTTAATATTAATAATGGTAATTTGAGTGCCTCAAATTGAGGTGATATTGGGTTATTGGAAAATCGTCTTGTATTAGGCGATTGGGAGATTAATGAGTAAAGAATCAAAGGAACCAATGAGATATGGCGAATTAAATTACTAAGCCATAGAAGCGGTAGCATTGAAGGCGCTATATTATAGTCAAGAAGAGATGATTAAGAAAGGTTGTTGTTAATAAGTTTAGAGTAAGCGGAGTAGGAAGAATCCGAGGTATTAAGTATATTAAATAAAAGAGGTTGTGGGAGCAAGTGCTCTGTATTTATTTGAAAAAAATTTCTGTTGTTTCAAGGGCAACAATCATCATAGCATTGGTCCTGATTACTCAGTGGGTCAAACCTTGTGCAAATTCTGATGGTTTATCTATTGCATACCGCCAATTTTATGACAGTGGCGCTCACTACTGGGGACCCCCATTGATTAATTATAAATGATAAAAACTCAGTTGCCAGCTATGTCGCATTAATGTTGCATTGAGAAAAACTCTACTCATCACTCTGGGTCAGTTGCCTATGTGGAACTGAAACTGGCTTTGGACACTGTGCTGAAAAACAAGATGAGCTGCTCCAGGAGGTTTGCTGCAATAAGCTGCCCCTATTCAATCGAGAAGGGAATATCCATGGGTTCTTAGGCAATTTGAAATTGCAACTGAAGGTGTCTTGGAGCGATGGAGAGTAAAACTGGTGACATCTACCTTGGATGTCAGAAGTGGCCAAGTCGTCTATTACCTTTCTGGCAGTTCTATTACATACCAAGAAGTTAAAGAGATGGTGCTGTGGTTGTTCAGTGGAACTGCAAAGATTTCACAGTGGAAGGCCAAATTTTTGAATATCAAGTTTCAGCGTAATGAGACCCTAATCATGTTTGCTGAGTGATTTATGGCGGAAGCTCACGTGCTAATTGGGGCTGAAATTCTATCCAAATCAGATGTGTGTATTGCGATGACTTCTGCTGTAAAGCCATACCATTAGTTACATAACGTTATGGCCTCACTGTTGGATGAAGATGTACCATTGCTTAAAATTGTTCAGTTTTTGCATTGTATATCCGCCAACTTCCCTCCACCTAATACCGAGTGGAATCATCCTGCTATAACTGTTAAATCTTACTTGGGGAACTCTGCTAGTCCAGTTCACATTCCACCAAGCTACCCACAGCAGCTAAACGTCCGCTCCATACCTGTTTATTGCCATCGGCCCAACTATCACCCTACCCCTATTTCCACTTATTACATCCAGCCCAACTCTTGACGTGGCTTGTTTCACATTGATCAGGTTGTGGGCCCTATGGGGTCAGCTTTTTCAAATGCAGTTGACAGGGGCACATGGCCCGATGGAGCCCCAATTAATAGGTCTCTTGCGTACAGTTGGAACAGTACTGCCAGGGAAAAGTCAGATCAGAGTAGAGATGGGACTCTCTATATCCGCTATATCAAACCCAAACGTCCCACCTGAACCCACCTTAGAATATTCAGTGGAAGCCCCCTTGCCCAATGAGGCAGTATTATATCAACAGCTGGTTGGAGGGGTGAATATTTTAACACTAGTGCAGTCTGCGGCTATGGCGGGAGAGGAGTCTCAGTTGCAGGTTGAGCCATATGCTTGTCAGATGTTTGACAAAGTTTCACCTAAAAGTTGGACCCCTCCTCTGATGCAACTCTCTTGAACGCAGTAAACGTCGCTCTTCCAGTTAACACTATTATCAAACAATACCCCAGGATTGGTGAGTGGATTGTGGGTTTTCTTGGAAACAGAGTCGCCATAAATGTACACGTCATAAACAGTCAAGATGCATCTTACTCTGAATATACTTACTGTGACCTGTTAATAGCTAAAACCTGAGTCCGTGCCATCATAGATACAGGTGCCCCCATCAATATAATCTCCACAAAGTTGGTAGCCAAATTATCATTAAAACCAGACGTGAACCACCAGGTGGTATATGGAACTGCTGGAGCGGATAACACAATCTCTGAGGGAGCATACAGTGCGTTTCCATTGCGGTTTGGTTCTATTGTCATGGTAGCCCCTTCTATAGTGTTACCAAATAGCAATTATGATCTGCTAATTGGAACCGCCTTCTTGAGAATCTATGGGGCTTTTATTAATATTATGGACAAGACTTTTGAATTATTGAATCAGTGGATCCCAATTCACTTCACCTCTAGCGGAGTACCAAATGATCTGGTGCATATGGGGAATATCAATCTCGCTTATAGCGCTCTCTTTCCGCTCAGCATAACTTTCCAAGCCAAATTACACGAATTTAAAAAAGCAATTCATATTCACTATAGTAGTTTTGCTCCATAGTCCTTAGATTCTCCGCCAGCTGCTCCAGCGTGGGGCAGCAGCGAAACTCCCCTGCCATTTTCTGTCCGGCAGAAAAACGCGCTAGGACTGGTTCACCCAGTCATTCCAAACCCATGGGCTGATTCGTTCCGCCCAAGGACCTGGACGCTCACCTTGCTTGTACCCAAGCAGTACCTTGCTGCCCCCTAGTGCTCCCCTCAGAGCAACATGCACTACAGCCTAAGGGTCAAATATGGGAAACTATTCCCACACCATGACAAGCCATTATCAAAATGGCACAGGTGGTGATGATACCCGCCAGATTTATCGATTTCTTCCCCTACAAGGGGTGTTTTGACCTTGGCTTCACCTGCGAAGCTGATGCTGCCACTGCAGCAACTGTGCCCCTGGTAATCCAGGGCACCCCTCTCCCCACAACTCGGACTCAAGTTTCAGCGGACACCACTTTGGTGGTCCAGTTTGCTGGCCTGCCCACCCACCTCCCCCCTGAAGTGCTCCGCCAGGAGCTGATGGCTGGTTTAGCAGCCTATGGCTCCAACCCCATCCTACAATTTGTGGTCCCAAATGGGGACACATGACTTGCTGGGCCTCGGGCATATGCCACAAAAGCCCTGAATTTAGTAAAATTGTGGTGGCAATTCCGCCGCGCACCATTATTCCCTCAGCGCCTGACCATCCATTTTGGGCCCACGTTGAGGGCAGTCGGACGATATGTACCGTCATGTTTTGAGTTAGACCATTCTAAATTCAAATGTCCCTACTCAACTACATCAGATGGATGGACAACTCATCTGCTGACCTCCAATCTGATGCCCACCCTGTACAATTTCAGGTAAGGGGCACAATCCTACCTCCTCCACCCCCAAAGCCTGATGTAGCAGCTGCACCTGCAGCCACCAATCAACCTCCTCCCCACCCCAATACCATAAATAATTCATCCAATCAAACATCAGATTGGATCTCATTTCAATCCCATGAATCCACAAATGAATTGAACAAACCTCAACCATATGCTGATTCCCCATTCCAATTCAACCAAAACCCATGGGAGTTATTGGATGGAATTGACAAATCAGGTAACGTCATAAAAGAACTGTCGCTGCAAGTCGAGCAGCTCTGTAACGCAGAATGGGATGCAAAATTCCCGCCTCAGAAATATGTCCCACAACCTAACGCCTAGCCGTTCTACAGCGACCACCAGCTTGCAGTAGAAGCAGCCGCCACACCAGATTGCCATCCACTCTGCAAAGCTGCCACAAAATCTGTGGCTGCACTCATAGGAGAAATTTCACCTCCCATTATTCCCAAAGATCTTACTACACAAAGTAAGATCAATATGAAAACTTTACACAAAAACGTCACTGAAGCCATCCAGAACGTGGTAACAGTAGCACGGAATCTGAAAGCAAAAATAACCTGAAACAACATTGCCACATTTGAAACTCCCAAACGCCCACCTCAAAGCTGAAGACGTTTTGGCCAAATACATCGTTGGCATTATGATGGCTGGCAACTATTTGGAAGTTCCAGTCATCAAGGATATTGAACCCCATAATGCCAATGCCCCCACACCCTTACTATCTGCCTTAACACGCACCCTACTCTGGGATGAGATGGATGCAGCTGAAGACAAGCCCCCCGATCCCCCGCGCGCGCGAGAGAGAGAGAGAGAGAGAGAGAGAGAGAGAGAGAGAGAGAGAGAGAGATCCCCCATCCACCATGGAGGGATAGCAGTATTCGCTACCCACCTGGTTGGATATTTTTTAGGTATGATTCAATCAATCCGTTCATTTTGGGCGTTTTGTTTGAATTGTTAATTTTTTATTATGATTTTAGTTTTAGTTCGGTAATGTCCATCCCCTGGTCAGTTTACCTCAGTTAAATAAAAATCTACTTTATAGCGATGGAGCAATCCTAGTGCGCTACCATCGTTTAAAGGGCAAAACCCAGGCCCTTACACAACAAATTTATGAATATCATTGGCTGCCACTCAGAGCTGCTGGACCTATATCTATTCCATCTGGGTATTAAGTTATAGTAAACACTGACTTTTTGATATAAGTTCCAGATGACTCTATGGGGAGTTATTGAGTCATATCAGAAGTCACAGTTTGAGCCCCACGTGGCCCCAGGTATTATATTACCTGGGCAGGGGGAGATCAAAGTCTTACTGCAAACCTACAAAAAGTACCATTGCAAATCTTCCGCCATCAAATAGTGGCATATATGCACTTAATCCCTGTTGAGGAGGTTCTTTTGGTCCATGAGTTTGTGCCACTGGAGGAATTTGGTCTTCCTTTTGAACCACAGCTCAACATAATGGCTGTTGTACCATGCGATGAATTAATGGGGTTGTCAAAATCACAGAAGGATAGGGCAATCGCTTTATTTCAAAAATATAAAGAGATTTTCACCATCAATGACCATGATTTAGTAGGCGCGCGGGGGTAGTTCATAGGGTGGACAATGGATATTATCCTCCAATCCAGTCAAGGCCGATCCGCTGATCAATAATGGCGGAAGAAGTAGTAACTGAGGAGATAGACAAGCTATTAGAGCAAGGGATGCTTAAGCCATTGAAGAGTCCATGAGCTTCTCCTGTTCTTATTGTAAAAAAAGGACAGAACTAACCGTTTAGTAATTGGCTACTGAAAGCTCAACAGCATCACCAAAGAGGACTCATATCCCTTACCGCGGATTGATGACACCTTTGATAGGCTAGGGGAGCTCGTTATTTTTCAGCAATGGACCTGATCTCAGGCTACTGGCAAATCGAGTTGCCAGCAGTGTAACAGGAGAAATGTGCCATTATCACGTCCAAGGGTCTTTTTCTATCAACCTGGATGCCGCAAGGGCTGTGTAACGCCCCAGCTACATTTCAACGGGCGATGGACACTATACTTGGGGACCTGAAGCTGTCATGCTCCTTGTATACCTTGACGACATTAATGTTTTCTCCTGAACCTTCTCTGAACACCTCGACCATTTAGAAGCAGTATTCTGCTGGCTCACTGAGGCCAACATTAAGATCAAACCTCGGAAATGTCATTTCTATAAGGACCAGCTGGAGTACCTAAGGTTTGTGGTTGATGCCACTGGGCTGAGACTTCAGCCAGCTAAGGTGGAAGCTATTTGAAATATGACTCCACCCAGAAGCAAGTGGGATATACAGGTATTCTTGGGGCTGGTCAGCTATTACCAGCGCTTCATCCCTAACTTCAGCTGTATTGGGAGCCCACTATTCGAGTTATTAAGAAAGGATACCTTTTTTTGAATAGATGGAATGGCAGCAACGCGCTTTTGATACTCTTTGAATGGCACTGACCAGTACGCCAGTGTTAAACTATCACAATTTTGAAAAAGAGTTCATCATTCAGATGAATACATCCCTTTCCACTTCAAAGGCAGTCCTATCTCAAAAAGATTAGAAAGGAGAAGAGCACCTCATAGCATATTGCAGTCATAGCTTGAACATCCATGAGCGCAATTATACTGTGACTTAGTGGGAGTGTTTAGAAGTGATCTACGCCTATAAGCAATTTTGGGTATATTTGCATGGAGTGAAATTTAAAGTTGTAACAAATCATGCCTTGCTATGCTGGTTACAAAACTAAAAGAACTGGAAGGGCGTCTGGCCCAATGGGTTCTCAAATTGCAGGCATACAATTTCAAAATTATTCATTGACCTGGAGCAAAACACCAGAATGTCGATTGTTTATCAAGATTACCTATGATTGCAGTTATGGCGGATCTGAGTGATATCATGTTTGATAAGATGCTTAGTGGCAAGTATGACGATGAATCACCCCCGGACATCAAGGTATTGGATGGAATAAGGGCCAATACATCCTAGAAAAATGGGGAATTGTATAAGTGGATAGGGGACACTACCGTGAATATCCCAAGACCTTCCACCCACCCAACTATTATTATGAGTGCACACAAAGCATTGGGACATGGTGGAGTATGTAAGACCATAGAATTATTGCAGCCTCAATATTACTGGGAACGCATGAACTTCGATGTACTTGATACTATCTCCTCCTGTCACCAGTGCCAAGTGGAAAAGACGTTCTGCCAGAAGACTTCATACCAATTAGTGAAGCCGCACTTCGCCTGGCACACCGTTTCAATTGATGTTGTGGGTCCCTTGCCAACACGGGAAAACCAGTCCATAACATCCTGGTAGCAATCAACCACTTGACCAGGTGGGTTGAGGCGTGACTAATACGCAATTTGGGGACGCTAATAGTGGTCAAGTTTGTTATGGAGTGTATAATTCAGCGAAATGGTTTTCCCCAGTTCATCTTTACTGACAATGGAATGAATTTCACTTCACCCATTCTACCTAAGCTTAACGAGCTGATGGCCATCCATGGGGTTCTAACAACTCCGTATCACCTCAAGTATAACAGAATGGTGGAATGGGTTATAGGGACCCTGGTGAACATACTCTGGAAATTGGTTACTGATAGGCACTCTGATTAGAGTACCTTTCTTTCTACCGCGGTGTTTGCCTACAACATTAGCTACCATTCTTCCATGGGGAAGAGCCTATTCCAAATGCTTTATGGATGAACTCTCCACTCAGCACGCCCTCTTATATGCCTGTGTAGATGACACTGGTGGAATGAATCCGCAAACCTATTTGACCATCCTAATGAATATGCTGATTAAATTACAAACTGAAGCGTACTCATCCAGTTTAGTCAAGAGAATCAAAATCCAAGCAACTGATCAGGTATATCAAAGTGGCCTAGCCCAGTTCAAAGATGGAGACATGGTCCTATTCCATAATCATAGTGGTTCAGTCAGAAACACAAGCTGGCCAGTATCTGGATCGGACCATTTGAAGTCATTGAGAAGACAAGTATAGATGCATATACTATCAAGGACCCCACTAGGGGTTAAATCATTAACAGAGTGCCTGTGAAGTTCCTATGGGCATATAAGCAATAGTAGCTTTATTGTCCAGTCAAGGAGGGGGTAATGTCATGATTCCAATATGACTGGATGATAAACCTTAGGTCATTAGAGCGGATAAGATGGAATCCGCCTAGATTTGACATGAGTAATGGTAATTCAAGTGCCTCAAATTGAGGCGATATTGGGTTATTGGGAAATTGTCTTGGATTAGGCGATTGGGAGATTAATGAATAAAGAATTGAAGGAACCGATGAGATATGGAGAATTTAATTACTAAGCCATAGAAGTGGTAGCATCAAAGGAGCTACATTATAGGCGAGACAAGATGATCAAGAAAGTTGTAGTTAAGTAAGTTTAGAGTAAGCAGAATAGGAAGAATCTGCAGTATTAAGTATATCAAATAAAAGAGGTTTTGGGAGCAAGGGCTCTGTATCTATTTGAAAAGTTTATTCTTATGTTTTGAAGGCAATGATCATCATATCGTTGGTCCTGATTGCTCAGTGGGTCAAACCCTGTGCAAAATCTGCTGGCATATCTACTGAATACCGCCAATTTTTTATGACAAGGGGATATTGCCCAGGTAGCTGGAAGTACTTGTAGTATTGGCTGGTGAGCGTAAGGCTTCGCTACTATTTTTGGTGGCAACCTTGCTATAATTTTTTCTTGGAGCGGGTGGTAACAACTACCCTATCATCAGCTATTACTTGCTTAACCACCAGAAGCGAGGCATCATTGACAAACTTTTGCTGAATGAGAAGATGGGGTCAAAGTTTTTTTACTTGGTTTTCTTTAGAAGAGGTAGCTGTAAAAAATCCCTGCTCTACTCCGTCCTGACTTTTCCCAAGTCCGCCTCTTTCATGAGGTTTGCCAAATAAACCCTAGGATTAATAATTGACTTGGGGCAATGATTGGCATAGTGCCTCAAAATTTTATACAAAGATAACAAAGGACCTTATTAGTGTCAGGCTTCTCAGAATGAGGGCTATATGGCTGAGTAGATTCCTTAGTTATTTGATACCACAGTTGGGTTGGTTGCATAGTTCCGCAATCTTAGAGTAGCTTTTTAAAAGTGACAGTGCACCAACAAAGATAATTCATCATATATATAATAACATTCCCCCCATTCAGAACTCATACCAGAATGAAATACAATTCCGTGTAGGGGTCACAGGTGTGGAGAAGAGAAATCTGGGCGTAAAAATCATTTTTAATGTTTCCCTCAGATAGCAGTTTGCGCCTCCAAATAAAAGCGTTTTACAGATACTTGAAGAAATTCATCCCTTTTGTTAAGATTTTAATATGCCAACATTACCCAACTTAATCAACTATAATTCATATGCTTGTTTAAAAAAAGATTTCTTTCACTAGTGGATGTAGGAGCTATTGATTATATATGATACCTACTGTTCAGAGTATTCCTGAATGAATATTAGGTAATTTGCCATGTTTGATCAGTCAGATCAATATGCTGATTTTCTTAATCTTTTTTACAGTTGATCCCAACAATAAATAAGTGATTAGTTGTCAATTTAATTAATTTTAACTAAATTACCTTGTAGAAGTTGATTGGGTTTAGTCGCTGATTGACTAAAGGGTTTATGAAATGCCGGTAGAGTAATGCTGCTTGTTTTAAAGCAACTTGCAAGTTAACCTTTTAGAGCTCTCTCTCAATTCACCTATTTTTATCAAATTTTACTTTAAAATTTATTAAAAACAGACTATACTTATTGTCGCCCTTTCCACATTACCTATACTAATGCAATTGCTGCCCAATCTAGTACTAAAAAAAAAAAAAATGCAATTGCTGCCCAATGTCCCCACGTAGGGACGTTGTGCACCCCCTCCTAATGTTTTTTGACCATTGACAAAATGTGCTTCTCGACGCCTTGAGCCCTGCTCTCTTAACTCTGGGGTTTTTGAGATTGGGACGTCAAAAGTGGTAATCTGTTGCACAGATTTGATACTAACCAGCTAGGTTTAAACTTCATGAGGGAGCTGTAAACTTGACACTTGCACGCCAAATGTGCGTCTTCATTACAATTAAACTGTATGCGTTGGAATCTTCCCTTGACCCAATGAAACTTATCTCAACCTCTTTCCCTTGCAAGCCTAACCTTACAAGGAGTCCTATTCATAATGAGTGTCTTCAACTGTAGTGTACTCAAGACTGATTACTTTCAGTCACTACTCTTCACTTATTTCCAGTTAAAATGAAAAACCAAATGAAGAATAAACTTAAGATTCTGTGAAATAGGATTGCTTTTAAAAAACTTAAATTTTTATACTTTTATTTAACCGAGGTAAGCTGACCAGGGGATGGACATTACTAAACTAAAACTAAAATCATAATACCATCTAGTATTAAAAAATAAAATCATAATAAAAAATTAATGATTCAAACAAAACGCCCAAAATGGATGGATTGATTCAATCATACCTAACAAATATCCAACCAGGTGGGTAGCAAATATTGCTATCCCTCCATGGTGGATGGGGAGGAGGGATTGGGGGGCTTGTCTTCAGTCGCATCCATCTCATCCCAGAGTAGGGTGCGTGTTAAGGCAGATAATAAGGGTGTGGGGGCATTGGCGGCATGGGGTTTAATATCCTTGATGGCTGGAACTTCCAAATAGTTGCCAGCCATCATAATGCTAACGATGTATTTGGCCAAAGCGTCTTCAGCTTTGAGGCAGGCATCTGGGAGTTTAATGAATCTGGCAATGTTGGTTCAGGTTATCTTTGCTTTCAGATTCCGTGCTACTGTTACCACGTTCTGGATGGCTTCAGTGACGTTTTTGTGTAAAGTTTTCATATTGAACTTGCTTTGTGTAGTAAGACCTTTTGAATATGGGAGGTGGAATTCCTCCTTCGAGTGCAGCCACAGATTTGGTGGCAGATTTGCTGAGAAGATGGCAACATGGCGTGGTGGCTGCTTCTACTGCAAGCTGGTGGTCGCTGTAGAACGGCTTTGTGTTAGGTTGTGGGACATATTTCTGAGGCGGGAATTTTGCATCCCATTCTGTGTTACAGAGCTGCTCAACTTGCAGTGATGGTTCATCAATGACGTTACCTAATTTGTCAATTTCGTCCAGTAATTCCCACGGATTTTGATCGAAATGGATTGGGGAATCAGCATACAGTTGAGGTTTGTTTGATTCATTTGCTGTTCATGGGATTGAAATGGGATCTAATCCAATATTTGTAGTATCTTTATACTAAATACTAAAAATTATGATGTGAAATAATAAGTTGAGTAATAAAATGAACAGTGGATTGAAAAATACTGAATCTTTCTCAGGAACTTTGGTGCAGTCTCTTATATAATTCATTTCACTTTTGAGCACTCATTTTCTCAAGTTCGTGAATTCATGCACTGCAGCGGTTTGTGGAGCCTTCAGTATCAGGGTCATCAGCTCCATAACTCCTGTGCGCTTTAGTAGAGTCCAAATTTTCATTCCCATTGGTGGACTTAATTTCCTGGTTGCTTGATGGTACCATTTTTCCTTTTCTTTTGATTGTTTTTCTTTTGGTGCACCATAATACACTTAAATTGTTCTTTTCCTTCTTTAATTTATTCAAACAACTATTTACTTTTCAGGAGCATATCTCATTTGAAGTTTTGTCATTTCTGGCTTGCATATCTTTGTTTATCAGATCATTTGTTTACTTATCCATTACATTATTGCTATCACCATTTCTGCGGCCAATTTGATTTGGAATTTTACCATTTTGGAACTAGACTTAATTCATGCTAATAATATTCATGCTTCAATCATAATTTTATCAATTATACCAGAAGTCAAGGTTTTACCAATTTTGTGGTGCGCTGAATCTGTGATAACACCCCTTCCAAGACGAGACCAAGGGTATGATCTGAGGTGTCTCACATGAACTCTGTTGATCACAATATTGATGGCATCATCTCAGATGGAGTATTCATGGTCCCTCTTGGCCAGTATAGTTGATGATCCAGTCCAAATGGCTTGAAGCTTCTCAGGATGGCTTTTTCAGGCATGATAAAACAATACTTTATCGTTGACTTCTAATTCTGGCAGTTAGGCACGTCTCTGACCATCTTTCTGCCCTTTTGGAATATGTGCTTGATGTTTTTTCTTCCTCCAGTCATATACATAAGTTCATCTCCAACTCTTGCTGATAGCTCCCAGATGTAAGTTCTTGCAATCCATGGCAATTATTGGATCCAAAAGGTGTAGGTAAGTGGCTTTTTCTCCTTTAGAGCGCCTTGAAAGGAGACATCCCAATGACCCTGCGATTTGTAAGTTGGTAAGAAAACAGTGCAGATGGTAAGAGGATATCTCACTTTGAATTGTAGTTAACTGCTATCTTCCTGAGGATCCCAGCTAACATAGTATTTACTCGTTCCGTACTTCCATTTGATGATGGTGTATAGGGTGTAGTGAACAGCTGTTTCACCCCTACCAAGTCCGTAAGTTTTTTTACTACTTCAGAGGAAGTTCTTCCCGTTATCTAGTAGCAAGATCTAGTAATAACCGTGTCTTTTGATAATCTGATTGTAAAAGTATTGTGCGGTGGTCCCTGCGGTGTATGTCTTAATTTCTGATGCTTCAATCCGCTTTTTGAAGTGGTCAATTGCTACTATAACAAACTTGTTACCACTTGAGGCAGTTGTGGTCCTACCACATTGATAGATACGTTGTGAAAAAGCTTGGATGGTGGGACTGTTGCAAATTTGAACTTTTTCCAACAATCCTAAGCTTGCACATGGTATACACATCTCCAATGCTTGGTGCACCTCGTCAGTCATAGCCTCCCCTTAGAAACGCTCCTTGAGATAAGCCAAGGTCTTCTGAAATCTTCTATGTCCCACATGTTTGTGGGCATCCATCACTACTTCCATTTGATCGCTAGGTCTTATATATGGATACCACTTCACCTTAATAAACTACTGAAGTTTTCCATAAATTTTTTGCGTGTCCTTTTAACATTCTGTTAAAACTGACTTGACTTCTTCAGCTTCTTCTTCTTATTCCTCTTCGGGTAATCTAATTAGTTTGTAAAGTCAATTGCTCTCGTGCACATGAAAATGGAACACATGCAATCTTGAGAGCCCATTCGCGTTTAAGTGATTATTTCCATCCCTGTGTATAATTTCAATGTCATATTCTTGAAGCTGAACATCCCATCTGGCTATTCTCCCATCAGGATCCTTCATGTTCCTGAGCTAGCATAAGGATGCATGGTCCGTTATAACTTTAGAGTTTACTCCAAATAGGTATGTCCTGAAATGTTTCGTTGCTCTAATCACTGCAAGATATATGCGCTCTGTAACAGTGTAGTTTCTTTCCGCTTTATCAAAGACCTTGGAATTATATTTGATGGGATGGTCAGTCCCTCCTCGTCTAGTTGTGCTAGTATCGCACCAAGTCCTACATCACTGGAATTGGTGTATAAGTAGAGGGTCTTGTTGAAGTCTGGGTATGTTAGGATTGACGCCTCTACCAACTTCTTTAGATCCTCAAAGGCTTGGTCTTGCTCTAGTCCCCACTCAAACTTAGAGTCCTTGTTCAGTAGGTACATCAGGGGAGTACCCAAGTCTGCAAACCGCGGGATGAACTGTCTGTAATAGCCAATCATGCCTAGGAACATCTGGGCATCCTTAAAACTCTTCAGACGCTCCATTTTGGATATTGCTTTCACCTTTCCTTCTTGAGGTCAAATCCCATGAGCACTGATATTAAGTACCAAGAACTTGAGTTGCTTCTTAAAAAAGGTGCACTTGTTCTATTTTAGTTTAGAATTTGATTCTATCAACCACATGAACACATCTCAATATGCTTGATATTCATCTATGAAAGATTACTGAATATAGTTATATTGTACAGATAGATTAGAACAATCTTCATCTTCATTTCTCCAAATAATTGGTCCATGGCGCGTTGAAAGTTTGCCAGCGCGTTGCACAGCCCTTGTTGGAATCCTGTTTTGGTTCAAAAAAAGCCTTGTCTGATGATTAAGGCGCACTTTTCCTGGTCTTTGGCTGACAGTTTCATCTGCCAGTACCACTGATAAGGTCCCTTGCCGAAAAATACTTTGAACCTCCCAACTGTTTTAAGGCGTTGTCAATTCTTGGGGGAGGATAAGAATCTTTTTTCATAATTTCATTCAAGCAACGGTAGTCCATAACCACCCTGTGCGAGCCAACTTTCTTGCACACCAACAGGAGTGGTGATGCCCGTGGACTCTTTGAGGGCCTCAACTAGCCAGCGTCTCTTAAGTTGTTGAAGCTTCTTATTGATGACCTCCTCTTCCATTTTCGATTAGTGGTATGGCTTTGATTTGAAAGGTACAGCCAACCCTGTATCCATACGGTTTATCTCTCCTTTACACATAACATAATCGTTTAGTCCTTGGATGAAGATATTTTCAAACTCTTCTAATAAATCATCCAACTCTTTCCGTTCTTCCTCTATCATGTCAGCAAGTCCCAATTCGTCTAATCCTCCAACAGCATGTACTGATTCAACTGGTATTGCAATTTTGTTAATTTTGCGCATGCCACAACTTGTTTTTTCTCAATTTGGATAGGTTGAGTGGTGATGTTCCCAAGAAGGATAGTCACTTCACCTTCATGACTTGAGACAAAGAATCCAGGCAGCACTTGCGGCTCCTGTTCGCATACTCCTTCTTTGGTTATACTTTGAGTACAGTGTTCTGGGGGATCTTCAAGCTTATGGTGGCGTGCATAACTCTTTGTTCTCCTGGTCGTATCCCTGTTGACTCATTGGCACTCAAGGGTAGCCCTTATTTGGCGCACAACGAAGTAGGTAGTTGCTTCACACCTTTTTTGCAAAGTGTGTAGTGAACCGGATAGATTGATTGCTCAGTTTTGACCAGACATGTCCGCTGCTTCCTTAATTTCAGTTCTTTATCCTTATACACAGGGATATCTGGTAGTTTAGCAGACTCACAGTGCTGCTAACAAAGTCAATCTTTGCTCCAAACTCCAGTAAAAATTGTGTGCTGATAAGGAAGTCATAGTGGTCGTTGTCCAAAACCATGGAAGGGGCAGTGAGCAACACGCTTCTAAAGCCTAGGGGTAAGGCAGAGTAATCCTCTAATGTATGCGTGGTGTCAGGTCTGCAGTCCGATATCTCACATGGTAGTCAACGTCTGGCATGAAATTCAGCTTCTTCATCAATTTCAAGGACATGATGATGATTGAGGCATTAGTATCAAGGACTGACAGTACATTTACACGCTGTATCACAACTTCCACTTTGGTTACATTCTTCCAAATGGATTTTCAGTTGACAGCATGTCGTCCGCTGACTTTTTGAATTCCTTTAAATTTCTTGGGTGTATTGGACGTCGATACAGCGTGCAGTGTTTTAGTTTTCTTATTATTCTTGAAGGTGTCCAGTACAGGTTGTTTGCCTTCCTTTAAACTATCAACTACTTGAGTGGGCTTCATTGCTTGAGCTAGGTATGTAGAGTTCAACCTTTTTTGGTGGATCCATGTACTCATACTCATGCAGGTACAGTGACAGTACCAAGGGATCCTAAGACATGGTACTGGAATTCATTAAGTCTGCATCTTGGTGATCATCCTCTCCTTCCACGTTTAGGTGTCACTAACTTACAGCTCCAGGGCTTTCTCTTTTGGTGAAGGGTGTTTTTCATCGCCCTTTATTGGACAAGATCGCCAATAGTGACCATGCTTGTGACATTTTTGGCATGTACACTCCTTGCGCTAATAATATAGAACTGGTTTATAGTTCAAGTCTTTTATCTTGTCACTCTTGTCCTGTGTATCGTACACCGCTTTACAACTCTGCATGTTTATTGAGTCATTAGTTTGTTTTTAATCTTATAATTTCCTTGCACATCGAGTAAAGATTACTGGATGTCCTTGAGAGATCCAGCCATTTTGACCGCAAGAGTCATGTGCATATTGGGGTCTAGGTGTGCTTCTAAGGAACTGCGTAGGACAGTCTTCAAGGTAGGTAAGTCTAAGGTCCCTGTTGTCCATAGTTGCTATGCTAAAAAGTAGTATCAAGCGGCAGAGTTAGCAACTGTCTCTGTCTTGCCCATTTTCATCAATATGAACTCTTACCTCATATTCTCAACATCATGTGCGTTACCAAATTCTGATAAAGGATTTCTTTACCCTCGGTCCAGGTCAAACCAGGGTGTAAACTAGCGCTGAGTATCTCCTGGACTTCACATCTCATGCAGTCTTGGACGTTATGAGCCTTCTGCTTGTCACTAGCGCCATCCATGCTGTTCTCATACATTTGTAAAAACCCATCTATTGATCCCTCGCCAGGAGTTACCATGGTTTTTAAATAAGTTTATGAGCAGTCTTACTCTACTGGAGCGCTTCGCTGATGTCATGGAGATGTTGCTTCCTGTGCAGCTAACACCAGCTTCTAAACGTGAGGCTTCTAGTTAAGAGCAATGAGCAGGCTGTGGTTTTACTTAGAGTTGATCCTTAATTTCCTCCAAGTTTTGATCAATGTCATCCAAAACAGTCTCATGGTGGCCTAAACGTTCACCATACTCATTCAATGCTCACAAAAACCTATTCCATTTTCTAATTCAAGGTGTTGGATCTGATCCTCAAGTCCCTTCGAGAAGTTTTAATTCTTCTAGTTACAGATATGTGCCTTAACACTGGGGTAGTAGCCACTTGAGCCCATCGAGCAGTGTCTGAAACCTGATCTAGGTACAGCCTCAACTTCACTACTTTTTTTAAAAAACTTCAGCTTTGTCTCAAACACATTTTTAGTGTGGGTAGGCTTCCTGCTGCTTCTTCACCATGTAATACCTCCATGGTCTCGATACTAGGCATTTCCGTTTGCCCTAAACTCTCTCTTCTCAACTGTGCGGTTGGCGTCACCCCTATAGTGAGCACCAGTCTCGCCGCCTTGGGATCCGCTTGCTTAACTCTAGGGATTTTGAGTTTGGAACGTCAAAAGGGGTAATCTGTTGCACAGATTTGACACTAACCAGTTAGGCTTAAACTTCCTGAGATAGCTGTAAACTTGACACTTGCACGCCAACTTTGCATCTTCATTAATATCAATCCTGTTTATGTAGGAATCTTCCCTTGACACAACGGAGCTTATCTCAACCTCTTTCTTTTTTAGTACTAGATGGTTATCTCAACCTCTTTCCTTGCAAGCCTAACCTTACAAGGTGTCCTATTCAAAATGAGTGTCTTCAACTGTAGTGTACTCAAGACTGGTTACTTTCAGTCACTACTCTTCACTTACTTTCGGTTAAAATGAAAAACCAAAATGAAGGACAAACTTAAGATTCTGTAAAATAGGCTGTTCATTTTAAAAAACTTAGTATTTTTATACTAAAATACTAAAAAATGGGATGTAAAATAATAAATTGAGTGATAAATTAAATAGTGGATCGGAAGAGATATTGAATCTTATATAGGAACTTTGGTGCAGTCTCTTCTTTAATTATTTTCTCTTTTGGGCACTCATTTTCTCAAGTTCCTGATTTTGTGTACTGTGGCGGAGTGTGTGGAGCCTTTGTATCAGGGTTGTCAGCTCCATGGCTCCTGTGCGCTTTGGTGGAGTCTGAAATTTCATTACCTTTGGTGGACTAATTTCCTGGTTGCTTGATGGCACCATTATACTTTTGTTTTGATTGTTTTCCTTTTAAGTGCACTTTATACACTTAAATTGTTATTTTCCTTCTCAATGTTACTCAAACAACTGTTTCCTTTTCAGGAGCATATCTTATTTGAATTTTTGTTGTTACTGGTTCGCATCTCTTTGATGATTGGATCATTTATTCATTTCGTCCATGACATTGATGCTATCACCATATTTGTGGTCAATTTGATTTAAAATACCATTTTTGGAGCTAAACTCAATTTGTGTTAATAATTCTTGTGCTTCAAACGGTATTCTCTTGATTCTACCAGAGGTCAAAGATTTACCTTTTCAGTACGCCAAAACTATGACAGTGCTCATGGTGGCTTGGGGTAGCTCTCCTTATGCTTCAGGTTGCTATGTCCCATCTAAGGTCTTAGTTTTTATTTTGCTTGAACCAAGGCGTTGCCTAGTTGCCCCCTCATGCTCCCCTGGAGCAACATGAGATTTGGCCTTTGTGTTGAATATAAAAAATTGTTCCCCTACTCAGATAAAGCTAAATCAAATTAGCCCAGATTGTATGCAGCCTGCAGGCTTAATTAACTTTCACCCCTTCAAGGGTATTTTGATCTCAGCTTCTCAAGTGAAGCTGATGCTGCAGTAGCAGCTATTATCCTCCTGATATTCCAGGGCACCCCCCTCCCAACCACTCAAACCTAGTTGCCCACTGATACCACTCTTGTGGTTCAGTTTGTGGGCCTCCCTACTCACCTACCTCCTAAAATTTTAACCAATGAGATCATTGCTTGATTATCAGAATATGATTCTAATCCCATACTAAAATTCGTTGTTCCTAATAAAGCCACCTGCCTCGCAGAACCCCATGCCTTCATGACTATTCATCCAGTTTCAATAGACGTAGCTCTCTTAATTCCCTTCACACCAATATCCCTTCTGCCGCTGACCACCCTTTCTGGGCCCAAGTAAATGAAGGGCGCACCATCTGCCATGCCTGTTTTTTACTGGGCTATTTGAAACGGCAATGCCCCTCCATCACCCATATTGCAGCCTCAACACCTGACTCTTTACATGATGACCCCATAGCTGATCCGATTAATTTTTGAATTGGGCATTATTTTTCCCCTTCCCCCAAGGTGATACCTACAGCAACCACTAAATCTCCCAACTAAGAGTTACCTCAACAAAACTCTTCTCCTGAACCCGCCAATCAACAATTAGAATGGACAACGGTAAATTCAAAACTCTTCACAGCAAAATGTCAAAGATCACCCATATGCAACTAACCCAATCAAATTTAACTAAAATCAATAAATTACTTGATTGAGGTTAACTTTTCTTTCTCATTGCAATCACTTTTGCAACAAATTTAAATTAAGACTGACTTTAGTTTGATAATCTCACCGAGGAGATTAGTTTGCACCCATGTCAAGGAGCAGTTGGGCAAGTAAGGTAAAAGGCAAAGGGGTGGCCCCACGACTTCCAACTTTCACAAATGCCCCGGAGAATCTGGCGGATTAGACAAAACAAAAAAACTGGCAGTTACCATTTCCCTGGAAATTTTAGCTTGACAGGAGCGATGCAACCAGTACATCAATATGCCGCACTCTTAACCACCTTTGTCAGTGGAATATGGAGTTTGGGTGTTCCTGGATATTCAACAAATAGCGTTGTGGGAAAAGTTTTGTGGAGATGTACACATTCATTTTCCAAATGTGGTGTACATAGCACCCCACTCCATGTCACATGGTTGGCTGGATCTCGGCTTTGAAAGTAAGGAGGCAGCGGATGAAGCTGCTGTGGTGCGCGTTGTAATTGACATCCCCAAAGGGCAGCGGATTGTTGAAACTAAGCGCACCAGATGGACAAGGTCCAACCAAATTTTTCTCACCTTTGACTTTCTGCCCACTATGGTCAAAAGCGCTGTACTAGGACAACACCTGAAGGATGGGCTCACCATATATGGCGAAATTCAATCTCTCAAGATGCAACGCTTTAAACTGATGCCATACCTGTGCACCGGCAAAGCCATCGCAGTTCTGACCCCAACTGAGGAGATAGTGAAGGATCTAACCCAGATCCTGCACTCCACTTATATCAATATTGAGAGGCATACCACTCACCCTTTCTGGGTCACCGTGGACAGCGCCCCCCCCATCTACACCCAATGTGATGCGTTTGTCCATAAGGCACACGCTTGCCCCACAAAGGAGGGCATCATATTCCAAGAACACCCTTTGGCGGCCATGAACAATGGGGAGGCCCACTATGAACCAACTGCCAATACTAAAGAGACCTTCCCGTGGGGAGCACAAGGCTGCTACTTACAAGTAAAGCCAATATCCCCTCAAGAGCGGAAGAAGGCCAAGCAAGCCTGCAGGGCCGCGGCCAAGGAGGCGGCCAAGGTCGCCTCCACTATCCCACACTCCCAACGCCAGGAGGACATTGAGACCTTTGTGGCGGAAGCAGCACAGGAACTTCTCAACCAATCATATAGGGCTTCCAAAGCTGATTAAGCCACCCAATCCAAGGATCCGATGGGCGACTCAATCTCACCCAACCTTTGCGCCCAAGCCTCGATTGGAACTGATTCAATATCCAGTTTACCTGAAAAGATTTTTTAATTTAACTGATAGTGCACCACACTTGAGAGCACCGCAAAAAAATTGTTCTGCAGCGGGAAACAAAAGTGAAGGCTAAAGCCAATGTAAACCCAGCTGCCAAACTCACCCACTCTTCCAACTATGTTGTGGCACACACCCAAGGCGCCGAGAAACGCCATGAGGATCAAGAGGAGGCTGAAGGGCCCGGGTGCCCTTCCCCTCACACCTAAGGTGCGATGGGGGGAGCCTTTACTTTAGGGATGTTGAACATCGCCAGACTTAAGGCCTCGCCATCCTGGGCTAGGAAACTGAGTTTTTAAAAAATAATTTAACTGTGGACATCCTAGCCATCCAGGAGTCCCACTGTCCGCGCGGTTCTAAGGATGCTTGGAAAACCGTGCTTCTCCCTTTCCTTTCCTTTTGGTCACCATACTGTGAGGTGCTTATATGAGCGACCCATAATTTAAATATTTTGTCAACTTTGTACTGTGACAACCATGTCCTTGTTGTATCCTTTTTGTGGGATGATGAAGTACACGTTATCATTAAAATTTATGCCCTAACCTGTGCACTAAAATGTCAGGAATTTTCCTTGGCAGTCAATTCCATTCCATTGCCCTGACCCTTTTGTCATTGGTGACATGAACTGTTGGTTGAGCCCATCCACAGACCGCTGGCCCTCCTCACCCTCCCCACCCCAGGGTCATGTAGAACTTCGTGTCCTAAAGGACACCCTAGGGTTGTTTGACGCACTGCCACGCCATGCTCTGCTACTTGAGAACATGTCGCGCCCACACGTTTACAATGGCCAGTTAAGGTCCATGTCCTGCATTGAACTTATCCTTGCACCGATGAAATTTTGTACCCAGATTTCCCTCTTCCACACATCAAAAATTGATTTCTCTGATCACAGGCTGGTCTCAATCACCTTCCACCTACCTGACCCAGTGGCTCAGGCTCTGCACTGGTGCAAACTTTGCCCACCCGAACTCACATTGCCAAGATTTTCCACATGGGTGGAATCTATGATTTTGGCACAGGAGTTTATCACACCATTTTGCACTGACCCAATTTCCACCTGGTCAGCCTTCAAAGAGGACATGATATATCACGCTCACCACCTCTCCTCCCACCGCTCACGCTCTACCTCAGCCATCATCTCGCGCGCTCTGGTTGAGCTAGCCCACCTTGAGTCCAACATCCCAGCCATGGGCTACAGCCCTGCTTGGGGCCGTATGTGGGCAGAAGCAGCCACCCACCTCAACGCGCTTGAGAGGCAACATAAACATTAGGTTTGTGTTCAATACAGGGCTATACACATCACAGTGGGAAACATGTGCTCCACTTATTTTTTTTGAAAATTCTTCACACTGTACCAGAGCTTGGCCCGCACACAGGTGCAAAAGCCAGACAATTCTGTCGCAGATAAGCTGGCTGAAGTAGCGATCAAGATACAAAACTATTACTCTGAGTTATACTGATCTGAACCAATTTTGCCACCCAAAATGGTAAAATTTCTCGATAGCGCTCACATCTGCACCATTTCCTGATACCCAGAGTTAATGAATTTGATTACCCCAGATGAACTCTGGTACGCTGTCCGCGGTGCACCAAGTTGGAAATGCCCCGGCCCTGATGGCATTTCAAATGAGTTCTATAAGAAGTACTTCAAATATTTATCCTCACTGTTGCTTGCCTCCCTTAACCAGAGCCTTCTGAAAACGCGCCTTCTACCAGGAGGGCAAGAGGCCTACACCATAATGCTATTTAAGAAAGGGGATAAGCTAGACCTAGCAAACTGGCGCCCCATTTCTCTAACTAACACGGATACTAAAATTTTTACTAAAATTATGGCTAACCATCTAGGGATTGTAACATCTGCCACCATCTCCCCAGAACAATTCGGTTTCATACCCAGAAGGTCGATTTGGGACAACATACACTCTGTGGCTAACGCATGTCAGTCCACGGCCTCTGGGGCACTTGTATTTTTAGACCAAAAGAAGGCCTATGATAGAGTAAACTGGGATTACCTCAGGGTCTGCCTACACCAATTCCTCCTATCCCCCCCGCTTCATCAGCTGAGTGATGCTGATGAAAGAATCTGTGAAAATGGCAGTGCGTGGCCCTGGCTTCCTCACGGAAGTATTCGCCCTCCAAGGGGCTTACGCCAAGGGGACCCCCTTAGCCCTCTCTTATATAACTTTAGCCTTGACCCACTACTTTGGAATGTGAATGCCCGCCTCACTGGGGTCCATGTGCAAGGCCAAGCCCCAGTCAAGATGATGGCATTCACTGATGATTGTGTGGTCGGGGTATCTAATAATCATGATGCACGCGTGCTTGAAGCTCTTATACAGGTTTACTCCAGGGTAAGTAATGCTACACTCAATGCATTTAAAACCAAAATCATTCTCCTTGGTTGGTGTCAAGCCCGCTGGGTTCCAGCGCCTTGTTTCTGATCCACCCCATCAGCTAATGCATCCGATGGCTTATCCTGCCCACCCCACACCGCCCCACTTGTGCTCCCCTTTGTGCCAAGCCACACCATTGGCCTGGTCCACCATTTGGGGGTGTGGTTGGAGGCAGGCGGGTACGCCTCAACGGTTATGAGAACCCATATTCTGGACAATGTGATGAAACGCATAGCTTCCCTTAGAGCCCGTCAGACTTCCCTTACCAGCAGGGTAGTGCTAGCTAACTTTATGCTCCTCTCCAAAGTTTGGTTTGGAGCCCACGCCATTGCCTTCTCCCCAGGTTTTTCAAATCTCTGTATGCCCTTCTACAAGGGTGGCTCTGGTCGGGCTGCCCACCGCCAGTGCGTCTTGAGGTCATGTTTGGCCCTCGCCATAGTGGTGGCATGGGCCTGCTCGACTCTGAGGCCCATGCTGCAAAGATACTGGGCACCTGGATCGTGGCCGTCATCATCCCTATGATCCCCTAATAACACTGGTCCCACGCGGCCCGCTCCAACTTCTCCCGCGCCCTGGGCCTTGCCAATCCGTCACACCCTTACTCCTTGATGAAATATCTGGCTTCCCACCCTTCAGCCGCTGGTCCTCATGGTACTGCACCCCACTGCAAATGAATCCTTCTCTCCATGCGGAGCGCTGAGTGGAGAATCCATATTTGTGGGCACACAGCCCAAAGAGGGCGCCCCTCTCCTCGTTTCACACAGGAGGTACAGGGGCTACCCATTCTGGACGGAATTATACCCACACGGTCCCATGTTCTATCCAGGGTGGACTACCTGGACATGATGGACATTCCTTATTCCCTTGAAACCCAGAAGACAATCTGGAAATACACCCGCCACCATCTGCTGCTGCCTCATGTCCGTTCCCATGTGTGGCAATGTCAGAGGCGGGTGTACCATACTTCTGAGCGCTCTAACGCTTTACACTCATCCTGCGTCTTGTGTGGCCAGTATGGAACGCTGTTTTACCGCCTGGAGAATTGCCCTACCTCTAAAGCGATATGGCGCGAGGTGCAACGTCTGCTTGGCCAGGATCAGACACATCCCTTCAGTTTATCTAGGGGTGTGTTTGCTTTATCTATGGTCTCCCCTCTCCCACCCTCCCTCCATGCTCTGGTGGTTGCAATCGCCATGTGGACCATACACACGATTGTCTTGGATGCCATTGCAGGCTTCACCCCCACTTTCCCAGAAGCCATCTACTGGTTCCAGTCCCACTTAGTAGACCACTTTTGAGCGTGGATGTTTGGATACCTCCCACCGCGTTGCCATCAGTTGGTCTCCTCCTGGTTCCCATTTTGGTTCATCAACTCGGACCCCTTCCTACACATGTGCTCAATTGTGGTTTTGGCCCCTTTACACGTTCTCTCTCCTCCCTGTAGTGGCGTTCCTGCTAGCAACAGGAGATAGCATTGCTTCTCTGGGGTGCCTCCCCTGTTCTACGTTCCATTTTCTTTATGTCTTTTTGGAAGTGTCTGTCCCCTGGTCGGCCTTCCCCCAAAAAAAATTCAAATACTTGATTGAGGTTAGCAAATCAGGTGAGCTTATCCCATGAAGCAAAATGGGCTGGGTCTCCCTCCTTTTAAAATTTATCTTAATGCTGATCATAAGGACCAATATCCAAAGCGCTATTATTTGTCTCACCCTGATGCTGAACCATTCAAAAGTGACCACCAACTAGCTTAAGATTCAATTGCCTCCCCTTAATGTCAACCAACCTATAAGGTAGTTGCAATATCAGTTGCAGTACTGGCTGCGGCCTTGCCGCCTCATATCCTCCCTATCACCACTCTTGAAAAACATAAATAAGAACATCTTTGCTACTATCAGGTGGCGCATACAGTAGTTTAAAAAGTTATGATGGTTGCAAAGTTTTGCCCAAAGAGCCTGCAAAAACTGCAGCAACCTTGCAACTATTGACACCCTCCATAAACTATGCATTGAGGCTAAGAACTCCCTTATCACCTACATCTCCACCTCCTCATTGCACACATCTATTTTCAAGTGCCTCTCTATTACATAGACCTTCATTTCCATGATATGCCCACCCCATGTTCTCATCTTTGTGCCACTACATGTCCCCCCAGATGAGGACAAAGAATTTCCCAATCCCCCCTCACCCTCCGCCATGGTTGTATAGCAGTTTCCACTTCTGAATTGGTTGGTGTGTTCTTTGATTTACATTAGTTTGAGTAGATCTGTCTATCTTATTTAATTTTTATCTAATTTATCTAAGTTTTAGCTATTTTGAGCTTCAGTAATGTCCATCCCCTGGGCGGCGTACCTCAAATAAATAATGTTAAAGTTTTAGAGATCACAACTTGCTATAGGTAATAGTCTCATTACCTGAGCAGCTAGTTATCTAATAAGGGTAACTCAAAGAGGTTGAGAAAAAGCGTTGGGACACGTTATTTGTTTCAACTCTGCAGAGTCACACTGAGAATTGGCAGGAGAATAAACTTAGAGCATATAAGGAAGATTATCATTTCATGTGACCCTGGAGGGATAATTTAATGGCGAAGGCCGCTTTTTCCAAATTAAGGCGCCAACCAAAGAGTTGGGCGCTGAATCCCCTTATAGATTCTCATGGTCTTTACAAAATTAAGCAAATAATTAAAATGAAATATATGTAAAGATTAAATACTTATATGATTTAGAATGTTTACTATTAAGACTAGAGTTGGAGGACAAGTAGCTCCTTTGTCTATATTATTGTTATCTCTGAAGACTCTTTGTGATGAGAAGGAAGAAGATCTGTTGAACCTAATCCCATTTTAAGTTCTACAGAAGTAATGAAAAGTACTATGAACCTGAGCTGAGGTTAATTTTTAGTGAAGAGGCAAGAAGTCCCTACAGATATTCCAGAATACCATTCAGGATTATGATAAGCACCAGTTTGGCGTTGGATTTAACAATCATCTTAGCTAAAAGAAGCTCAAATAGTTTAGTAGTATACATACTTAATGACCATATAATTTATATATCAAAAATTTAAACAACGCACATACGAGGAACCTCTGTAGTTGAACAAGGGTGCTAATATGAATTACTATCTGAAAAGAGTAAATTTATTCTGAACATTTAACCTAAGGTGCTCATTCCAGAAGTGGAAGTTGAGTAGCCACCTGTTGCCAGTTTTAACATTTGGTGCTCACTACAGGGGTAGTTTGAGTTTTAAGATATTTTAAGAAGAACGTATCAACCATTGCTTATAAGATTGACTATGAAAGCTTTAAATGGAACTGGAAACTAATTACAAGAACGCGCTCAACATGGCGTCACAAGCCAATTTTACTGAATTGGAAGAATGGGTAACAAAGGCCGAGTAAGAGGCCAAAAGAGTTGGAAAATTCAACAATGGCCTCTGTAGAAAAGTCAACTCCTTGAAGCGCAAGGTTTAAACTAATCAAAGAAGTATTATTTTACTAGGCTGAGTGAGAAGCAGACCTTAAACGCTTACACTGGTTTAATAAAGAGATATCGTAATTGAATTGTTTAGAAGAACTGGAGAATCACCTATGTTTTGTGCGCAATTAGAGGTATAAGAAGCTGCCAACAAAATGTAAAAAACTCCAATTGTGATTTTTACTACCCAGAATAATTCCTGGGTCATTTTGAGCAATTTTTGAAATGAACCTCAAGCTAATCTCATGGTCAATTGAGTTGTCAATTTGAATACTCTGCCAGTGGAACCACATATGAATTTTGGAGCACATTGAAAATACTCACGTTCCATCAGGATAATGCCACTGCTTTTTTGCAATTATTCAAGATGATGATGTTCAGATTATGTGACCAACAAAAGTCAGTGACCATCATGAACACCAATTGTCAGAATCTGGTGTTACCCCAGTTAAACGGTGACAATTGATCTAATAATGAGGCCAAGGAAACCATTATGATAGAGTTTGAAGCTCTTCAAGAATGTCTAATTGCAAGCAGACATTTATGGGCATATAATTCCAAAAAGATGATACTCTAGCAGCTTTTGCTGATCGATTCTATTGTAAATCACAAATTCTGGCTGGTGCAAAGATGTTGACAGATTTTGGCACCCTAATTGCGATGCAAGTGTAGTTTCAGACTTATCATGATTTTCATTTTACAATAAATTTGGTATTAGTGACTCAGATATCCAAATCTCAGATGGTGGATCATTTAAAAATGCTAGGAGCGACCTTTAAGGCACTGAACTAAGCATTATAACCTTATCCTGACTTGATCCCAAACACTGTGAAATTTGCTGAGGCGAATAAGGAAATAAAAATTTGAGTCATGATGGGAAAACCCCAAAGGACAAAAACAAGCAGACAAGACACAGATATGCTGCCACTAATGTGGAAGACCTGGTTATTTAGCTTCTCTATGTTGGAGCAAGAATCCCAAGAAGCAAGTCACTCTAGTCCAGGCGAAGGAAAAGGAAATCAGTCTATAATCAGGATAAGAAATCGCGGTCTAGAAAAGGACTTTCTGGAACTGCAGACAAACCTGTTCCTCCCAATATACTGAAAAACAATGTAAATTTTTCTGACCTATTTGTAGACAACGAAACAACCAAACCGCTCAATAAGGTTTTTATTTGGACCTATGCACCATATTTTAAACCAGAACAAAAAATTGACCCCAAAACGTGAAAAAAGTGGCTTTACCATATGCTCATCAGCTAGCAGATAAGATTAGATCCATCAAGAGCTCAGAGGAGCTTCTTAAAGATGAGGTTAGATGAGGCGAATGTATCTCTCCCCATAAAAGAAATCATATTTTTCACCTGATTTATCAATGCAATTAATTTAAACTCTCAATTCAATAAATAATACTATTAAACACTCATAAATCCTTATTGCAGTACTCTGAGTGTACCTATGTGGATATATCATTTAACTGTTTCAGATTACAGTTGATAATTGACAAGGGAAATCCCATCAATACTAATTCAATAAAATTATTGAAACAAATTGAAGATTTCACTGGATCTAGAACACCAGAAGGAATACAGAAAAGCCAAACTGATATTGCAATATTCTATGGAGCCTACAGCATGCTGCCACTCTGGTTTGGACTTGTTGTGGTATCAGCTCCTGACATCATGTTGGCAAATCAGAATTATGTTATACTTGTCTGGACAGACTTTCTAAGAAATTATGGAGAAAAGTGTGATTTAGAGGATAATACCCTGATCCTTTTGGGTCAAACCATGCCCATGGTGTATTTCAGAAATTGATATGACTGGATGATAAGTCACATATCCATAAGATTGTATATATAAGTTGAGGGACCTCATGATTGTGTGATAGATAGTAATACTAAATGAATTGTTATAGTATTTATGGTTTAGCAAATTGATGTAATTATGATGATGCTCTGATTATAGAATGAAAGTCTTAAAATTGTAGTGAATAGGGAATTACTAAGCTGAAGGGTGAAACTGACTAGTAATACCATGGATTAAGAGTTGAGCATGAGATCTAGAAGGAAGAAACCTTTTATTAGAAAGAAAGTAGTAGGGAAATCCTCAGTTTCTAAGATTATTAGGAACCGCTCAAAGTCACTTTTGAGCGATTTTAAATTTCTGTTTATTTATCCACAGCCATCTGCCCAAACCTATTCTTTGATGTCCTTGGCTCTGCCGCCTGCCACCCCAGTGTGGGGCAGCAGTGCACCCCCACCTAGCGTTTTCCGCCCTGCAGGCAAGCGCGTTCGGACAGGTTCAAACAGCCCGCCCACTGCTTCCAACCGTTTTGTCCCCCCACGAGACCTAGCACTCCACCTGGCGCGCATCCACCCTTCTCGCCCCCATCCTCTCGCCCTCCCTCGCTCTGCTATTCGCTATTGCCTCAGAGTGGACTATGGACGTTTGTTCCCATATGCCGATAAGGCAATTATTGACCTAGCCACTACAGCCTTTGCGCCAGCTGGCTTTATTGACTTCCGCCCTTTTAAGGGCTACTTTGATGTTAAGTCCAATCTGAGGAGGATACTGAAGCAGCAGCATAAACTCCTCTAATTTATAAAAAACCCTATTTCCACAACCTGTACTCACCTCCCTTCAGATACCACACTGGTGGTATCCTTTGCAAATCTCCCATCCCACCTTCCACCCCAGGTTTTGTATGACCAGTTGGTCGCGGGGCTCATGGCTTATGGCACTCAGCCCAACCTCATCTTTGCCATTCCTTCTGGTGCAGAACGCCTTGCTGCTCCTCGTGCAACAGCCACCATCATACCACACCACCCTACCATAGCCCAACAAATCCCACCCCGCGCTAGTGTGGCTGCAGCACCTGATCATTTCTTTTGGGCTCAGGTCGATAATGGTAGGCAGATTTGCTCCCTCTGCTTTGGCCTCGACCATGCAAAAAGAGCGTGTCCTAAGGCCAAATATGCTGATGCAGCTTCTGAGCCCCCTCTGGAGGTTCAGTATGGGGCGCTTTGCTGCCCCCTCCCACCCTCCAATCTCGTTCAGTGGGCCCACATGGAAAATCAGCCCACCCAAAACCTCCATCCTCACTCTCCCACCTAAATCTACGCCAGCCAATCAGAGCAATGCTTGGACCAACATTCGTACCCAAGCAGCTGCCCATTCGCCCAATCCTACCCACTCAAATTTAAATGCCACTATTCCAGTGAACCAAAATCCATGGGATCTATTGGCTGAAACTGACGAATCAGGTAATATCCTTATTAGTAAGCATACAGGTCAACCTCTCTGCCATGGCGATTATGGTTGGGCAGAATTTTCCTTCCCGACTTTGATAAAACCCCTACCCCTCGCCATTTTGCTCCTCTACCCAATACAACCCCCTTCCAAAGTGACCACCAGCTCGCCTTAGCTGCGGTGGCCTCTCCTCATTGCCCAAAACTACGCACCGCGGTGGCCCAGTCAGTGGCTCAGCTCCAGCATGGCCTGCCCACCATCTTCTTCCCCCTGACTTCCCTGAATCTCCCTGCAGTGACATCTCAAAATTATTTGATGATGCTGAAATTGCTGTTATGAATGTCGCAACACTTGCTTCATTCAACCCCTCAGCCAAAATTACCCGCCACAGTATCTCCCTTTTCACCCAACTTCCTGAAGCCCGCAAAGAAGCTGAAGTTCTCCTCGCAGCTTTTGTTGAGACACTTTCCCGTCATTATCTTGATGCAGAAGTGGAAAACTCCTACTACGCTGACCTCAGCCCCCACTATGCAGATGCCCCAACGCCCTGGCTCTCTGCTCTGATCCGGTACTGCAACCAACACCCCTTGATTGAGGCGGGTCTTTCTGAAAACCAACCCCCCGACCCCTCCTCACCCTCTGCCATGGTGGGATAAGCAGTTTCTGCTTCTCACCTGGTTAGTAGTTTGTTTTGCCATTTTGAGTGTTGTGATCGGTACTGTCCATCCCCTGGTCAGCGTACCTCTAATAAATTGAGAAATTGAGAAAGAAAGTAGTAGGGAAGCATAAAGGAAGTAGCCGTTAAGCTCAATTCAAATAAATTGGTATCTTTGGGGCAATAGCTCCTTATTAAGTCTTTATTATTAATTAATTATTGAGATCCAGCGTTCCTCATATCACTCTTCCGTTGCTCAGTGGGCTTTACCCTGTTCAACCCATTTGGCGGATTAACCAAATCAGTCAAAAGTTAATAGTGGTGCTTACTACAGGGAGGCCCATTAATCAACACTTAAAAAGCTTTGTATTTTTAAAGCTTCGGCGCAAATGTCTCACCTTGACAGGTTCTACTCCAGCTTATTAAACTGTCTCAATATGCAGAACTAAATTTTGCCTTGGGTAAACTACTCCAGGCTCAAAAAATGCTTTTTTCTAAGAAAAAAATTATATAACAGAGCAGCTTGCCAAGGCCTCTCACCAACTAAACCTGGTGGTGACCACACCAACCAAATTGCTAACCTTTTGGGTAAAACTACCAAGTGGCTATACTATGCAGAGTGTTAAATAAGGTTATCAGGTAGGATGAGATTATCAGTGACAACCTGCCCCCATTTAACTGTGACAGAAACATACATGGTTTTTCAAGCGGTTTGAATTAGCCATAGAGGAGGCTTCCAATTGGCAGAGAGTTAAGCTGTTGTTATCCCTTTTGGATGTCGCAATCTCCAACCAGGTCACATGTTAACATAAGGATAGTACTGTAGCATATCAAGATGTGAAGGAGATGGTGATCCGCCTGTTTGGGGGTGTGGCGAAAATGGAACGGCGCAAGGAAGAGTTTTTGAAAATTCAGTTTCAATTGAAATGAGTTTTAGGTGGATTTTGTGGAGCGTTTTATGGCTGAGGCTCGTGTGTTAATGGGAGTGAATATCTTAACTAATGAGGAGGTGGGCGTAGCAATGATGACGGCTCTTAAGCCATATCATGACTTGTATAATGATATGTCTTGTATTCTTCAAGAAGACGTGGAGCTTATAAAATTGTCAGACGTTTATGCTGTCTATCCGTCACTTTTGGTGCTCCCAATGTGGAATAGAAAACCCCTTCAACTGCTACTGAATCCCCATTGGTATTGGAACAACAACAACTTAGTTATAATCTGTTGGGGAACACATGTCCCTTTAACTCTCTGGCAAGTCTTTTCCGCCCTCATATAATCTACGAGCTCATACTCAGCTTATTTACAATCAATCAAATAATTATAAAACTGGATCTGTGGGTGTGATGCAGAGCTGAGTGTCATTTACAAATGCTTGTTCCATGTGCGGTCAACAAGGCCATTATGCAGCTAGCTTTCCAGACAAACTGAATATCATTGCATTAACAGTTGCCCCAAACAGATAGGGAAAAGGTCAAGTGGAGTAGAGATGGGATGCTATACTTCTGCTAATTTTAACCTATCTGTCCCTAATGATGCCATCCTTGAGAACTAGGTTCCCAAGAAAGGTTACGTCCTCCTTATAGAATTCGAATTTGTAAGGCTTAACAAACAAGCCTGCCTTGTGCAAAGCTGCCACGACCGCTTCCAAGTCTTTAGCGTGTTATTCAGGAGTTGGGGAGTATACCAAGATGTCTTCAATATATGCAACCACGCAAGTGAACTGGAGGTCGCCCAGTACACTGTCAATCATTCAATGAAGTGTAGCGGGTGCATTTTTAACCCAAATGGCATTATGTGGAATTTGAAAATGCCTCGCTTCATTCAGATTGCAGTTAGCCATTCTTGCCCTTCCATCACCTGAATCTGGTTAAAGGCATTGATGAGATCCACCTTAAAGAACACACGAGATTTGGTTATTGCTTGGCTGATTGTCTGCTCCAGGGGCAGTAGTAGGGATCATAAACCGTAACTTTATTTAAGTGTCCATAATCCACACAGGGACAGAGGGAACCATTGGCCTTTTTGGCGAAGATTATGGGAGATGCAACTGGCGATGTCTCTTTAAACAGCCACCCTTTTTTAAGCATATCATCGAGCCAAGTGTTAAGCGCAACCTCCTTCTCCGCTGTGTGTGGGTACAACGGACAGTGGATATTCTTCAACTGCACCATCGTCCTAAATCCCAGGTCGAATTTATGTGAGGAGGCAGATGATTTGCCTTTTCAGAATTGAAGATACTTTGATAACACATTTATTCTTTGGGAAAGTTGGATGGAAGGCCCTCTGGGGAAACAAGGGAAGTAATAGAACTGCGCCCTTGAGTTTTCTTAAGGGTATTGACTAAAGGAAATTCGCCCTCCAGTTGGTCATTAACAAACAATATCATGTTTGACTTAAAATGGTTTTTAACATGTTGTCGGCGCCACCATCCAACCCCCAGGATTACTGGGAACACCAAGTTTGGCA
Organism: Massospora cicadina; assembly: GCA_022478985.1. Classification (NCBI taxonomy): domain Eukaryota; kingdom Fungi; phylum Entomophthoromycota; class Entomophthoromycetes; order Entomophthorales; family Entomophthoraceae; genus Massospora; species Massospora cicadina. Next base: position 70,915 of record JAKSZP010000054.1, on the reverse strand, counting down.
TTACAGAAAACCAATCACAAAAGCTAAACTGATGTACCGAGAAGGGTACTGGCAAACGGACTATATATGATGTCTGGGAGGCTGAGAAGCCACCATCACCAAAGGACCTACGTCCATGTACAGCTCCAATTGTTGGGCTAACTTGACATTCATAAAATCACCCGCAGTGACAGTATCTACCAAAGCCAAAATTGAGATGTGGTGAGATCTGATACTGATGTTCATGGGTAATAAGAAATAAGTGAAGCTCTGTTTATTGGTGGGTTCAGTCATTTCTGTTGCAACTGAAGAAATGGCAGATAAGTTGGGGGAAAGGTCGGGTCCTTTTAAGGAGTGAAGTTGGGAAGAACAAGAGTTTGGGAACTGACATCCTCCATATGGGCTTTTACTAATTCATAATAGGTGAACCAGGATAACCCAACTCCAACGCAGGGTAGTGATGGGCTCTATGGCTGAGATTAATATGGGTTAATGGTAAAAACTGCATCTGAGTCATCATTGGGTAGTCCTATTATATAATTTCCCCTTGATAGTGGGAAGGATGGCGAGGGAAGGCGTTAATGGTGGTGCAGCGTTACATATATGATTTACTGTTCCTTTGGAGGTGGAACAAACCTCGTGATGAGCAGAAACCAAATACAACCCTGATCTAAAGATTGCCTGAAGCATAACATTAGGATAATCCAGTGTGTAAGCCTGTTCATGGAAGGTAGAGATCAAAAAAGTCAAGCTAGGGGCTTCAGCCATTGTATAAGTTAAAATGAATAAATGGTCCAAGTGTGACACAAGGGGTTTCAAGGCAGGTGATACAGAGGCAACCATCGAGGTGGGATCTCCCACTTTTGAATAAGAGCGCAGAAGGCCTTGTACCCAGCGACGGGCATCCCCTTCTACTGCGTCCAACAAAGTGACCCCTTGTTGGGCATGGGATATGCAGTGGCATTGTTAAAGGCATTTTCAAGAATGCATATACACCTCGGCGAGGGTTTCAAGAACCTGGTTCACAATATATTGGGAAGGAACACATGAAGTTCTCTTTTGAATATTAAATGGGGGAGGGGTAGTCATCCACGAGGCTTTGTCAGCCTGGAGAAGTTTCTCCAAGGTGTAGCGGATACTACCCACAAAATCAGCAAGTGACCAAACGAACAACAAAAAGTAGACTACTGATTGCACGTTCATTCGGTAAAGAGGTAACCACTGCGGAGCCCACCGCAAAGAGTAGGGCGAAAGTGGCAGGAAACAATGGGTGGTCGATTATGTCATGAAAATGGCAGAAGAAGTTTAGACTGGCCTGCCAGCCAGGATGCGTGAGCACCCAAATTAGCAAGCCAGAATGACAGAGGCATTGCCACACATGCGACGTTGTATGGAGCTGCAAATTGGGAATTGATACATCGTTGGTGTAGGGCAATTGTGAATATCAACCCAAAAACGAGCCAAATGGTGACAAACTAGACACTAGGGTCTTGCTACAGGGGATGATACTACTGAGATCATTTCTTTAGGGTCACCAGTGGTTGGGTTCAATACAACTGAGGATACAAGGGGGCGAATCCTTCCTTGGAAATGGTGGATGTAAGGCCACAAGATCCTAGTATATTGATGGCGTATAGTCGAAGTAAAGGGGTTGAATTGCCAGTAGTATCTTGACCGCTTAATCCAGTTGATGATGGTGGTAGCCATGGTAATCATCAATAAAGGTAAAGCCCATCCAGTATAGGGACCAACAGGCCACTAGAGTAATGCCATTGGGAATACAGCCAGAAGGATATCAATAAAGTAGAAAATTGATAGTTTTTAGTGGCAGAATTTTATTTAAAGCAAAGTGAAGAAAATCGACCAACAGTTTTCTCAGTGCGATACAACTTGATAGATAGTGATTGATTGATTCAGGAACAAGCCGGGATTAGGTCCCTCAAGTTAGACCTAACCAGCGAATTTTTGGGGAAGGGGACATAAGCTCAATGGGAACTGACATCAAAGGATTCAGCAGCAGGCCGAGTCACTATCAGTTTGACCTCAAATGCCCAAACTGAGGCTTGACTGCATTTCTGGCAGTTGGCATGACAAATTCTGGCCTGACAAGCAACGGTAATTCCCCAGGGCCACCCCATGTAGGGGCAGTACCAATTGGTTGGAAACGGGTATGGGATGCTAACTCGCTCATGCTTGATTGCTGGGCCGTTCATTTGTTCAATAGAGTTGCATCAGCCGCAACTCACAATTTGCCAGATGGGAGCTGCACATTGGTGACTTCCCCAATTTTGAGAGGGGGTTAGTTTTTAAGATCGTACTGCTGGCCAAATTGAACTTTTCAGTGATTCCACACATTACTTCAATCTTGGTTCCTTTTTGATTATGTGGTTTCCTTTTGTTGGGTTTGTATTCCATCAGTTTTGGACCAATCGACTTCAATTCAATGATCTTAGCGCAAATTTCCCTTATTTGGTGGACAAGTTCAGCTGTGCTAAGTGTGGGCACCAAGGGAGGAATCTGAGGAGAGCTGTTATCCAGAACTCGCCTACCACCTGGGCGAGGTCACCCTGGGTAACGAGGGGTACAGCCACCTTCTTTGGACCCTTTTTAATCAGAAACAGGAAGATTTCCCGATCCACACACAGGGGATGTTCCCCAGGACTTACAACATGTCCCATATGCACCAGATCCTTGGGTACTCTGCTTGAGGTGAAATTGGGAGCTGCTGCCCAAAAATTTCAAAGGACTCCTCTGTCATATCCATGACAACCCTGGAGTGTCACATGAACATGGTCCCAATTAACATGTCATAACTATTTGGAAACACTAGCGCTGGTGATATAACGACAATTGACCTAAACTGCTATGGAAGCGTATGATACGCTTCCTAAGAGACCATGTTTTCTGCTCCAGCGGTCCCATAAACCATTTGGTGCTCCACATCAGGCTTTAGTGTCAACTTAGCCACCATCTTAGTGGACTCTATGTTAACAGGAGCGCAATATCTATTTTACCACGTATTTGGGTCATGGCTAGAACAATGTCTCAGTACGTACATTCTGAATATGACAAATCTTGAATGTATAACACATGGACATACAAAGGCCCTTTTTTTCTCAAGGAAGCTCATAATCCCCTCACCAACTTTGGGTTATTTTTTAACGATAGTTTTGACCAGAAGGGTGACGTTTACTCCATGAAGGGAAGGTGCATTGAAGTAGGGGTCCAGCTTGTCAGAGGAAACTTAATCAAACATTTGATAAGCATATGGCTTTGGTTGCTCCATAGGCCCTACTTCCACCATAAACTTGACTTGCGCTTGTAACAATATATTAAACTTTTTCAACTAGCTGCTGGTATAGGAACGCATCATCTATGAAAGATCTTCTGCTGGAGAAACTACAATTGGTTCAGGTGGGGCGTCTGGGGTTGGGATAACGGTTCTAGAGATTCTTTTCTCTACTCCATTCTGACTCTTCCACGGTATTACTGCTCTTTCTGTACGGATTGAGCCCAACGAAATGGGCAATCTTATCCCAGGTTCTCAATGCAACCATATTAGAAACAATTTACCACATAGGGCCTCCATCCTTGATTATAGTAATATGGGCCATGCTAAAAGTTGGACTAAGGTGATCAGCGTAAACTGGGCCAGGTTAATAGTATGACTGCTGATGGTCAGCATAAGTAGGGCCAGTTTAATAGTTGGCCCATTTATAATACATAGGTATAGGGATGAAGTTGAACTTCTGGGGTGACTTAAAAGAATCTGAACTGGACGGGCAAATTTCCTTAAATAAGATGGTCCAGCAACAGTAGCTGAAGGTTTCCATTCTGTATTGGATAGAGGGAAGGTTATGGCTAAACGGCACTAATGAACAATTATGTTCAAAGGTATGCAATCATCCAAAATTGGGGTCATGACGTTGTACAGTTCACGGTATGGCTTTGCAGTGGAGGTCATTGCAATGTATATGTCAGATTTAGATAAAATTCTGCTCTATTAACATGCGGGCTTCCACTGTAAATCAATAAGCTTACACAGTGATGGTCTCATTAATCTGAAACATAATGGTCAAGAATTCAGCTTTCCTCTGGGACATCTTTGCAGTACCCCCAAACAACTGGAACACAGTACCCTTTGCTTCTCAGTATGAAGCAGAACTGTTTGGAAGATAACAGGTAGCTTGGTTGGCTTACCCAACATCCAAGATGGGTATTAATAGTTTTGCTTTCTGCTGTTCAGAGGCTCCTTCTGTTGCAAACTCGAATCACAAAAAAACCTTGAATATTACATCACCATTGAAAAGAGGCAACTTATCACAACAAACCTCCTGAAAAAGCTCATCCTGCCTTTTGAGCACAGCGTCCAAGGAAATTTTGAGTTCTGCGTATTTGACTGGTGTAATATGTCATGAAGATCCCCAATCCAAGCAAGTCTGATGTGCCATGAATTGTGACTGAGGAACTATTTCTGTGTAATTGATCAATCGTCCCCCTGTAGTGAGCACCACAGTTATGATTTGGCGGTTTATCTGAGATATACCTAAGATGTTATGCACAGGGTTACGCCCACTGAGCAATAGAACTGATGATATGAAGATTGTTTTCCTCAAAACAATGAATAAACTTTTAATAAATAGGAAAATTGCCCAATGCACTTCTTTATTTAAAATGTTACTTTCAGAGGATCCTTGTTGGTCTGATCACTCTTTCTTACAAAAAAACAACCTCCTTTCAATCTTCTCATATTGCTGATATCCCAGTGGCCTCAGTTGATTCTGACCCTTTTGCTTAGATTATTCATTACATTGTATTCTCTTTAGTTCTGGCAGAGTTCATCTATTAAATTCACGATTGCCCTAGTTCAATGCAATACACCTAATAAATGACTTAAAGTCAACATTTCATTATTCATCATTCATTGACATCACCTTATCTCTTGATTAAGAAACGATTCAATATCCTTTACAACCAAATATCGCATCATCTTAAAGCACTTGAATAATCATAATTCAGCATCATAATTGGCAGATTCTTCCCATTCTGCCATAATGACTTAAGGCTTATCGTCCAGTCATATCAGATTATGACAGCCAGTAAAACACTTATTTCTCCATGTCCTAGCGTAATAATCCCTGGCGCTACCAATGGCTTGATCCTTAATTTATCCACAGGCTGATGACTTCTCCCTATAATTGCTTCAGAAATTTTGAGTTTTAACCATTTGTTAACGATTATATGTTTTCCTGATGGATCGGTATCCTTTGTTTTTGTCCTCAAGGATTTACCACAATTAACAAGATCTTTTTGGTATTACCCTCCATTCATCAACTAAAAAGTACTAGAAAGTAACAATGCTATCATTGTAAATTAAGTTTATAAAATTTCTCTTCTTTGTCATTGGTGGTTCTCCTTTTTGCTGATATACCTAGGTCATGGTTTGCCCCAAACTTGTAGGGTAAAATCTTTATAATCACATTTCACACATTTTTCCTAGGAACTCAGTCCTAATAAGTACGTCTTGATTTTGATTAGCCATCAATATGGAGGGGCTGAAACCACAATTGATCCAAACTGGGGGGAGCGCACTGTAGGCTCCATAGGATAATGTAATATCTGGTCCAGCGGTTCCATATTTGTTCTGGTGCTCTATATCTGGAGAAATCTTCCTTCACTTTAAAAATTTGACAAAAACAATATTATTGAGCTCTTTACTATCAATTACAGCCGCATTCTTACTCAGTTGACTATGATATCTGCATAGGTACACTCAGAGTATTTTAATAAGGTATCTACTAAGTGAATAGCAGCATTATTCACTGAATTGAGATTATGAATTATTTGCATGAAAAATTTAGGGAGAGATGCTTTTATTGTGCTAATGGGAAGAGATATGTTCATCTTGCTAGTCTCATCTTGAGCAATTATTCCATGCTTTTGGAAGTTCTAATCTTGTCTGCTAGCTGACAGGCGTACGGTTAATAAATTTTCTTCAATATTTGGGGTTAATCACCTATGGTTTGGCTCAGGTAATGGAGTTCATGTCTAAAATAACAACCTGATATAGCGGGTCAGGGGTTTATCATCTAGAAAATAGTTTGAAAATTTGTTATTGTTGTTTGTTATATTGGGGGTCCAGGTTTGACCACAGTGTCAGATTGTCCTTAATCTAGACCGCGGGCCCTTTTCCTGACTTTTGACTGAGTTCCTTCTCTTTCTCCTAGACTAGAGTAACTTGCTCCTTAAGTTTCTTGCTCAATGTTGAAAGGCAAAAAGTCCAGGTTTCACATCAGATGCAAAAGATCAGATTCTTGCACATTCGTTTTTTGTCTTGTTTTCTGTCATAGCTCACTTTTTTGCTCTTTGATATGCTTGGCAAATTTCACTTTATATAAATTTAACAGGAATAGCCTTGAAAGTTTGATTAGAGGCTTTGAAGGTGGCTCCTAATTTTTTATATGATCCACCAATTCAGATGTCAACATATGTGTCACTAACGCTGAAGCCATTATACAATTCAAATTATGATAGACTGAAGCACCACAAACATCATGCTTTGTGCATCACAATCTGATAGCCTTTACACTGGCCAGAATTTGTGATTCCTGGTAGGATTGGTCAGTGGAAGCTGCTAGAGTCTCGTCTTTTCAGAATTGAATGCCCATAAATTCCTGCTTGCTTTTAGACATCTTTGTAGAGCTTCAGAACTCTATCATAATGCCTCCTTGGCTGCATTCTAAGTTCAATAGTTCTCGTTCAAATGAGGCAACACCATAATCTGGCAATCAGTGTTCAGGTAGTTTTTTATGGTAAAAGTCAATTTTATTGGTCACTAAACCCAACATTATCATTTCAAATAATCAGAAAGATAAAGGGCGTTGTCCCGGTTGCTATGGGTAATTTAGTGTACTCTGAGATTCAATTGAGGCTCCACTGGAAGAAAATTCCAGTTTAATGACTTGATTTACCATATGAGTAATTTTGGATTCATTTCAGAAATTGCTTTGAATAACCCAAGCATATTTCTGGGTGGTTGATTCTTACCAGCCTGAATTTTGTGCATAGTGTTGTCATCTTCATCTGCCTTTATTTGCGTGCAATCAAATTTTTGAATTGTAGTTTCCTCTATGCGTTTCAATAGGTGCACCATATCTTTTTTAGTCCAGTCAAAGCATCCTCATACTTCACATTTAGCCTTATGAAATAATACTTTTTTTAATAAATTCTTTATCCTTATGCTTCAAGGAGGTAAACTTTCCATGTAGGTCATAGTTGATTTTGCAACTTTCTCTACCTCTTCCTTGGCTTTTGCCAATTGTTCCTCCAAAGTAAAGAAACTGGCCTATGACGCTGAGTTGAGCATGTTCTTATTGACAATTTCTAGTTCCGTCAAAAGCTTTTATAGTTTGTTCTGATTACGTGGTTGATGTTGTCTTCTTATTTTAAACTGGCTTAAAACTCAACTACTCCCTGTAGTGACTTCAAATGATAAAACTGGGAGCTAGTGGCTAATTAACTACCCCCTGTAGTGAGCACCAATGTTAAAAATCTGAAGCCGTGTCTCTTTATTGACTATAAATTTGATTTAGCTGCATTGATTTACTTCACAGATTATGTTTATGTGCGTTGTATAATTGTTGATATTAATTGAATAGAGTAAGTAAAAATATGAAAACTATTAATTTAGTTGAATTGCTTGTAGCCAGGATGATTATTAGGCATAACGCTAAACTGATGCTTCTTTTAATCTTGAATATTCATATGGAATATTGGCAGGGACTCCTTCCCTCTTCCTTCTGGTAAAACTTATCCTAGTACTAGGTTAAACTTCTTTTTCTCTTCACGCAGGGTCTGCAAAGATAGCAATAAGATAGACAAAGAATCTCTAATCCTTCCAAACTCAAGTCTTAAGAGCAAAATATGACAGTCTGTTTTATTGAAGTGCTTAATCTGAAAGTATCTTTATTTGTAAATATCTAAACTATCTTTACTTTATAATAAGTGTAAAGAAACATCAGGGAATGATGCTTAACTCTTCTGTGGGCGCCCAATTATAAATGGCAGTTGTTACCAATGAATTAATTATCCAGTGTTGCACCAAATGATAATCTTCCTCATTAGTTTAGAAATATTTTTTCTTTGACTATCAATGCAAGCAACTCTGGTTGAATTAAAGAACGTGTCCCAACGCATTCAATCAACCCCAGCGTGTCACCATCATTAGGTTAACAACATGCTAAGGTAATGGGATTCTACCATAAACAGTATGTTGCAATCCCTAAAAGGTTAACTCACAAGTTGTTTATCACAGGTGGCATCACTCGCTTAGAAACTCATAAACCCCTTAGTTGATTGAAACCCCCCTATGACTTCTACAAATAATTAGATTATCAATATTAAAGTTGACAACATAATCACTCGTTTATTGTCAGGGATCATCCCTGACAAAACATTAGTGATATGGCGGATCAAACCACAACAACTAGTTATATTTTTTTATAATTTTAATCTGAACAACAGTTTACAAATATAAGTGATAACTCACACATCCACTAGTAGGTTGAATCCCCTAGTGGATAGAAAATGTATTATAATTGATTAAGCTGGGTAATGTGGGCATATTGAAATCCCAATTAGCTACAATCGGCATGCCTGCCCTGGTGGGTGATTGCTCAGATGAAGTTTTGCCAGGAGAAATCCCCAACTGAGTGTTGTGAAACTCCTAATCCTTGAGATCAGGTGACAGAGCAGGGTTTTGACTCAGAGGGTTAGTCAAACCATTTTCCTTGCCCTTTATAGACTCTTAAGAAAACACAATTGGGCAAGGGTCTCATGCCACTGGTTTAAAGTGGGGCCAGGATATGAGGATTGCAGTGAAACAATAGGGTATGGTGATCTGTTAGAATTCAGAATGGCTGAGAAGAATCATGTAAATGATGACACCAGTAGGTCAGTGCTTCCAATACCTCCTATAATTCCTTGTCATAAATGGTTTATTTTAACTCAGGTAAAAAATTTCTGAGAAATCATCATAAAGGATGTTCAACTCTATCCTCGCCTTCTTGTAGGAGCGCAACAGCTATTGCAAATTTTAAAGTATATGTAGCCACTATAAAATTTCACTCAGGGTCCACGTGGTGAAGAACTGACGTGGAAAGCAGGGTAAACTTTAACGCTTGGTAGGTTTCCTCTAGTTCAGAGGACCATTATAGAACTTTGGCATCACTAGCCATATATAAAGGCGCCGCTACATCAGAAAGCCTTGACGTAAGCTTTTTATAGAAAGTGCAATCCCCAAAAAGCTTCTAAACTCTTGACTGATGTTGGTGTAGAACAATTTTGAATTGTGTGTGACAATCCAGCTTATTTGTTGCTCGTTGGGAGTTAAAAAGCCGCTTGATTTCACAATTATTTAAAATAAGGATAAAAACACTAATAAAAAACTGGGTTTTATTTTTTATCAGGGTTGTCGTGGAGCGAGAATAAAAACCCTTTCAATATTGTACATCATAGTATTTAAACTTTATTGTGGGTCGAAGGGAAATTAATGGTACATTTGGAATAGCTTGGTATGGTCCAAATTAGGAAATATGCAAATTCAACCTATCAAAGCTCCAAACTCTTGATTAAATTTGGCTGAACGACGGATGGGGAATTAATTTAGGCAAAACATAACAGCGGGGTAATGATTTAATATTTTTTAGCCAATGTTCTTCTAAAAATTATTGCATCTTGGGGGACCCCCGCCACGCCTATAAAAGGGGGTGGTCCCCACTTAGGTGTTGGCTTTGAACGTGACGTGACCTGGGGAGAAACCTCCAATGGTTTTCACAGGTTCCCCTTTGGGGTTGGGGCAATTCAACTTCCAGACTTTGTGCTATTTGCACGTTTATATACTTTTAAAAGTGTTACCCCAAATTGTAGGGTTCTATCGAGAATCAACCAGGGTCTTTTGGCCAATAAAATTGTTATTGATATTTGAATTGCTCTTATCATCATTGTGGACTTGTAAATGTCTGACATTAACCCCTTTTGGCTGATTTTTACCCAAAACATTTTTACCTTGAAGTCAGGATGGCAAATGTCTGATATTGGCTTCTCCTTGTCTGGAGTGACCATGTGCCCTTTGTTGAAAATAATGCTTCCCAGGAAGGTGATCTGGGACTTTAAAAAACTCGCACTTACTTATTTTAAGGATCAGTTTTTCCGCCCTCAAATGCACAGCCACTTGCTACAGGTGGATTGCAAGGAATGTTTATTTTGGGGAAACCCAAGTGTCATCCACGTAGTCAACCGCACATACTCTCAACAACTCCCCCTAGACCTCATCAATATAATGTTAGAAACTTACTGGTGTCTTTTTGAGTCCAAAAAGAATGACCCAGAATTGGCGAATCCACTTCCTGGTATGGAATGTAGTAAGTCGTTTCCGCCCCTTTTTGATGTAAATCTGATTGACAGCATTAAAGTAATCAAATTTTGGAGAAAACCTTAGCCTTCTCCACATAGCGAGAAAGTTGTGCCTTCACCAGGATTGGATGCATATCAGGTATTGTAACATCATTCAGGTTGCCATAAATTTATGCATAGTCTAGAGACCCAACTTTTTCTCCATGAAGAGAAGTGGTGAGCATACTGTAGGGGTCTGCCAAATATGGCCCTCATAGTTAGATGCTCCGTGGCCCATCCATCCAAAGCTGCCTCATGCTGTAAAGTCAAAGATAGATAGGAGAGGAAATGCAGACCAGGTCCACATTGAGTTTAATGCCACAATAAAATTCAAAATGATATGACAGGGAATTTGCAGAAGCTGCATCAGAGGAATATTTCAGTCCTTCAAAGCAAGAAGGTAAGGGTCCTTCTGGATTAGGCTTAAGAAAAGTTGCAAGGGTGAGTTTGTGTACATTTGGCCTTTGGGGTAGAATAACTCGAGTGTCTTCATCATACATGGGGATTACTAAACTTCTATCCATTCTTAAGGAATAACGACAAGGTGTTAGCCTTAAAATTGGTTTTGATAGCAAACTTTCGCCACCACTCCACTCCCAGAATATTGGGTACAGGAGTATTGAATGCCAAAAGGCTTTCAGCCAAATGGTAGTTATCCACTTGAAAAACAACCAACCCTTTGACCTTCAGCGTGGTATACCCTGGGAGGCACCCGCCCTAACTATAACACCATGCAATTAGCACAACTCAAGGTAGCCAGTAAGGTCAATGTCAATAAGATTCTCAGAGGCTCCCATATACTCCATTATAGTTTTGTTGAAATTTCCTAAAGGGGAGGAAAGTATCTCAGAAAGCAGAAAATAACCAGAATAGTTTTTATTGATAACGAATTGTCCAACAGCTCACTAAAGGTGTTTTTCTTAGACTTAATCACACCCCAGGATTAAATTCTCATCAAAGATTGGTGAAGGGTATTTTGCAACCCTGACCACTGAGGATACATACCCTTAGTATCCTCAGCAGCTACAAACTTACCCACATTTTGTAATAATGACTCATGCATAATATTTTCAGTTCTGCTAATCATCTTAGAGGACAAGCGCGGGTTCTCAGTGGTGATATGATAAACTAGAATTGTCCAAGGTTTGACCCATGAGAATCTCTCATTAACTCATTTTTTTATTTATATCATTTCCAAAAAATGGCAATTTGGGATTCAAAAGCAAAACGCCGGATATGGTAGCGGCTTGGACTTTGCTATCAATTACCAACATAGTGATACCCTTCTTGCAATAGTTTACCAAGCTTATACTGGAGGGAAATCCATAGGAGCAATAGCCTCACGAATTTATTAAATTTGACTTGGGGATAGACTTGTGCAGACTCCCAAGTTTTATCAAAATTCAACGAGTAGCCATAGGAGCCACCGCCCCATTTAAAGTAAAATCCATGGTTTTAAGAGCCATATATAAATGTGTTTTTTCTTAAGTGAAATACTTCAGACAAATTAAAGGAATCACTCATAAGTAATTTGGGGCTAGAACATTGCAACCTTCACATTAAACCAAATCTGAAGATTTGGAAGAAAACAAGATATTTATTTTCAAAGGAGCGCCTGAGTGCTCAAGGCTGGTAATTATATAGGTGTCTCTGTGGGTGAAACTAACGTGACTTATCTAACTGGTTTTAAGCCTCAGGGTTAGACCCCCACCAACACCCCAAATTCTCCAACACCAAAAGTATGTAATAAAAAGATGCCTCTACTTCCAAAAGAGTGTTTGAGTTTTCAGGGCTTGTATCTATAGAAATTGTTGCGGCTGAAAAAATGACAGCAACTTTCCTGTCCCTTTTCTATGCTGGGGTGGAAAAATCACCCCAAAGAGCCATAATCATATGATTAAAAGCAGCAGGGGGAGTCTGTCATACTGGATCATTACTTGTATAAGAATCTAAAGTGGAACTAAGAAACACCAATTTGACCACCTCAAACAAAGTTATGCCCGGCCTAAATGCAAAAGTCATTTAATACTGCCCTAGGGTCATATCTGTCAGGAGAGTGTCTATAACTCTCCAAAACCCAGCATGGTGGTGCAAGGTGCACAGGACCAACGCAAGGGAACTAGTAATTGTTGTTGTAATGAAAATAGCCCAGCAGAGGGTGCTTGAGCGAAAGAGACTTAGTGCAAGGGTGTTGAGCAATGGGAAAATAAAGAACAATTTGGTCAAGCTTCAGAACTTGGCAGTGGCCCAAAGGGCTGTGACTTTCCAAGTTTGGTACATTGTTAGAGTGCATTGGTGACCAGGTTTGGAGGGCACCTGGTAAGACCAGTGGTGTACCTGAGGCTGAGATAATTCTAAATAAAATAAAACGGCTTACACTTTTAAGGCCTTCTTGAAGAGGTCCGAGCACAGGTGTGCCCAAGATCACATACTGAAAAAATGTAAAACGAATATGGGTTTTATTTGAGGAAAAGACGACTAATGAGGAACTTTGGTCAGAGCAAACATACTTAAACAATTTCAGGGAAATTCTGGGTTGGCGGAAGTGGTCCCAAGCCTTGGTGCACCAATATGCATTCTTCCGTTGGAAAGGGAAGCAAACTTCATTGACTTCACTCAAGTGATTGATTGAAGTTGTATCTAACCTGAGCTCACAATTTTTATAATAAAGTGGGTTTCAAACCCCCATTCCCTGATTAATCGGATTGTTCCATCATCATTCGTTAAATAGCTCGTCCATTTTAACGCCTGAGCCAAAACAAGGGGTTGGATGTTTTACACCTCACTTGTACCATCCTGGGCATACTTGGCTTGTACCCAACATTGGTTCAATCTGTGCTTGAGGTCATGAAGGGCCTGAAGTTTAAACTTCTGGGCCTCCTGCCTCCCAGCTTTGTCCTTGGGGTTGGTGCCTATTATTAGGTCATGTAAACATGACAGCCTCACTTGGCGGAGAGTGAGGAAACTGAATAAGGTTTGAAAAGAAGACACATAATGATGTGCTTCCAGAAAGCATTTTAAACCTTCCACTGACTTCCATAAATGGTGCTGTGCTCAGAACACAGTAAAGACCCAGTCCACTACAGCAGGGGACAAGCGACGCAGCAAAACAATTCCACAAAAGGTCAGACATGGACTATTTAACTTTGCTACAATGTAAGAAGCTTCAAAAAGCTATGGATGCTAAAGCATGGTGAATTACATAATATATTTCTGGATTAGGTCTCATAATAATGCCAGAAAGATCCCAAAGGGTCTAAACCACCAGGTACAAGCTGGAAGGTTAGGGACCTCCCAATTGGATGTGGAAAGAATAAAGCTGTGCTGAACCAAAAGAAAATCAAATTTTACGCTGCGTAAGCAGCATAGTGATCATGGCAAATGGCTAGCGTACCCAGTTGACGCTCAGAGAGAGCCTTCATGGAGAATTTAAGGAGCACATATAAAAAATGATTGTTCAACTAATGTCAAGAGAGCTTCTGTAACTCTCTTGTTCCTGAGAGGTGTTGGGAAATGCCCCACCACACAACCAGGGAACAACCTACTAACAATATGGGAAACAAAGCACTGCAGAGGAGTCTGGTACCCAGAAGCCCCACGGTGATGGTATACAAAACCATATAATTTGCCAAAAAATCCAAAGAAGTCAGACCCTTGTTAGACCCCAAGGTGGAGTCCATAACCAGGTGGAGATCCATGTCCAGGCTCTTTGGGCCTTCAATATGCAGAGGTTCAAGCTCCACCAAAGATTAAATGGTTTAATTGATTAGTTATAAAAAATGACCTATGTTATTTGAGACCTACTTCAAGAGTCCATAAATAGGTCAAACCATATAATCATATTAAAATAAAATGAATGAGGTTTACTGTAAACAAGTCGACTAATGAAGAAGGTTTTTCTCAAAAAGTCACACTAAAAAATTGAGGGAAATCATAATTTATTGGGCAAGGAACTGTGACCAATCTGCCAATAAACGCAACTTCACCTCCATTATTTTACTGTATCTCAAGTAAGCTCGCACTCAGGTAATTGAATCAAGTTACATTTTAACAGATTAGGCAAATAAAAACTGACAGGTCTTGAAGCCCTGTTCTCAAACTAAATGTAATGGCCTGTCATAATTTTCTATATAGCTGGTGTTTTAATGCTGCTGATGTAATGCACATCTGATCATCACGTGCACCCCCAGAACCAACTTAGGCATATATTGCCCTTACCCAACGTTAGCCTATGGTGTGCTTCAGTCAAGCAAGCCTGCCAAATTGGTCCTCTTGGACTCATCACGCTCAGCCCTACTTTGACAATCTGTCCCCTCAATGATGTCAGTTAACTATGGCATTAGATATAATTTGTTCTAAAGTTCTATTGACCCTCTCAACAGTCCTGTTAGACTTGTGATGATAAGAAGTATCTAAGACCCTTTTAATTCTCGTGAGCTCATTTTTAGGGATTTTCCTAGAGAAGTTGGTAGCATTGTCCATTAAGATAAACATTGGGCACCTGTGTCATGGACAATGTGTTTCATATTGATTTTGTAGTAGTGACTGCTTCACTATTGCAAATGGGGTTAGCCTCAACCCACTTATTCAAGAGACAATTGTTATAATAAATATCAGTAGTTTAACTGCTAACAGGCAAAGGTCAAGTGGCATTATTTTAGATTGTATACCAATCCAATTTAGGTTTACCTAATTGATTGGTGGTGGAGGTCTTGAAGGGCTGTTGCAATTGACATTTCTGGTAATTCTATACGTTTTCCTGCGTATCAAACCTCATGTGCTCCCAGTTTATCTCTTTTGAACCTATTTTGGAGCCTTGATCAGTCCATCATGGCCAACAATTCGATGGGCTTGCATAACAATCAATGGTTGTTTGGATGGGATTGGGTACAAGCATCTTTGATTACTAATTCTGATCTTGCATTGTATACTGTTCTATGTTTCCATGTCCCTTCTTAATAAATATAAAGTTAATTAATGTTGGGTCGCTTATTTTCATATTTTTTAGTCTTCATTTACTAAACAGTTGGTCCAAAAATGGGGACACGCTAAAACCATTTTATAGCCTAGAAACTCCATCAGCATTATGATAAGAAACCACCAATTGGTCTACTACTTTATATTCATAGGCCTGAATATTCGGTGCCCATCTGGGTCAACGTCTTTTTTTAGCACTATTGGTACCCAAACCAAAAAGGTGGAGCCGCCATTCATATTTATTTGCAAATGGGCCAAACAAAGGGATTATTATAAATTAAAAAAAATCCTAATATGCACCTCAGCTAACATCCTAGGAAGCCATATCAGAAGGTGAGGAAGCTTTGGGGAAACTTTTGTCTGGCACCCGCTTTAGCTGGTGGACCATGGTGGACAGCATCGGGGTGGGAGCATCATTGACATGGGGCATAAGGAGGTATAGTTGTGGGCATCTGGGTCAACGTCCCTCCGGATCTTTGATATTGTAGAGCCACCAAAATGTGGCGTGATTAGTAACTTGAAATTTTGGTCCCACAAATTCAAAATGCATAAGTGTATCAAGCAAAAATTATGGCTAAAATGCATGATCAGTTACCATATAGTTTATCTCCTGTTTGGTAGGTGCACAGCGGCAAAAGGATATGGGTATATCTCCCCTGTGTTCTTTACACTGGGATAATATGTCATTATGGAAGTCAAGGTCACATTAAGTTCTACAAAAAAGGACAATTAAAATGCGTGACATATTACAGGCGCCTAAGTAAAAGTTACTTTAAACTTATTAAAAAGTGCCACTACACTATGAAGACCATTCAAAAGCCCCCCACTCCTTAGATTTGAAGCAATGGTTCAGTTAACCAATGAATACTAAATGAACAAATGGCATATTCTACTATATATATAACACCTGCACATCCATCTTGTTTTAGGGCTCCTCATATGATTAGTGGCCTCATGAATTTGGGGTTGGTAAATTATTCATTAAATTTTTGACAATACGTCCAAAATATTCTAATTGAAAGTTTCATAAATTGTCGCTTGCTAGGATTTACTTTCTACTTAGCTCTAGCTATCCATTTTAATATTTATTCTAAGTGGAACAGATTCTGAGTAAAGTTGCGCAAAACATGTTGATAATGTCAAGCTATACAGAGGAAGCCCATTTTGAGCTCACCTATTATGATGCCTATGGCTCTTTGGAAGGTGGTGGGCTAATAAAATGGCCCTAGGGTCTACAAGTCAGTTGATATAAACCTGAGAAGTAATAATCGTAATTTTTCCTATTCTCATTGTGCAGGTTAATCGCCAATAGCCACTAATGAGAATTAAAGCAGTTAAATTATTGGCACCTTATAAATTATTAAGGGTCCATCTATTTGTACTAAGGGATAATGGTCTTTTTTAGTTATTCTATTTAAGCCAACAATAGTCAATTACAATTTGGGCGAACCTATCATTTTTTATTTATGATAATCACAGGGTAGCTCATGGACTGAAAAATAACATAATCATTTCTTGATGTATTAGTTTGTGTAAATTTTGTATACTTTTGTTATTGGCTCATCCACGCCTTAAAGGCCATGAGCATATAGGCTGGGCATCTCTTGTATCAATGCAGTGTAAGATTCCTTTACCGCATCCCATATCTTAATCATGGTGGCAAATATCTAGGCGTACTTCTGTATATAAATTAAATATTGATCTTTCTGTTCTTCTAGCAAGCCTTTTAACTGATCTCACAAAATAAATGTACATACTCTCTGAGTTGCATTGGGCAGGATGAACTCAGATAACTCTCCAAAGCCTTTGATTGTTTAAACATCTTCTTGGGACTAGATGGACATTGGTGGTGTCCTGGCCTTTTTTCACAATAATCTTCTTATCAGTTAAGTTATCCAAGAAAACAAATATCTCCTTGTGGCTGGTGTGATTAACCCAGGAGTCGCATGAGGCTTAATTGTGACTCCCATAAAGAGTATTCTTTTCAATAAAAGCCAATAAGAAGTTTTAGAGGTAATATAGTGTAAGCATCTGTTATTCCTAAGTGTGACAATCAAGTATAAACCTGATCGCCACATTGCATCATTAATTCCTTATATGGATTCTAAGGCAAAATATCACAAGTTTTTATATAAACTGGAAACTATTAAATTGAAGGATTTATATGTGGTTTTGATAGTTTCTGGAGCCCAAAAAGCAGAAAGCTGTACCTCCTCATGCCACATGTCGCTGATGCTCCCACTCTAATGCTGTCCACCATGATCCGCCAGCTAAAGCAGGTGCCAGACAAATGTTTCCCAATGCTTCCTCCCCTTCTGATATGGCTTCCTAGGCTGTTATACGAGGTGCCATATTAGAAATTTTTTATTCTAATAATCCCTTTATTTTGCTCATTCACAAATAAAGATGCATGGCGGCTCCCCCTTTTGGTTTGGGCACCACTTTTTCTAAAAAAGGCAGGAAGTTGTCAAAGATCAAGAAGATTAGAATTAAGGTAAGTTCTAATTATTTTAAAGCAGGAAAACTCTTCCAGTTCCTCAAAAATTTTCTTGGCGTTTTTTGAGTTTCTGTACAAGGTTTTATTAACACCAAAAACCTTAGAAAATTGTCAAATATCAAGCAGGTCAGAAAGAAGGCAAATTTTAGCAAGTTTAGATAGATGCAAATGTAAGAAAGCTTTTCCAATGCCTCAAAAACTTCCAGCATTTAGAAGAGTTTCCAGAAGAGGCTGGAGTAATTTCAGAGGCCTCATAATTAACCATAAATCCCCAAATCTCACAAAATCACAGTGGTAACCAAGCCGCCATCCTTATAAATATCCTCAGCAGTAGTTAATTTATTTTAACTATTTTATTCTAGATAAAAATATATCCCAAATAAAATACCCTAATTCCAAATTAATATTATTAATTTTAAAAATCTCTAAATATTTTTAGAGCAATAAATAGGGCACCCTGGGCTTCATGAAGAATAACCCAGAGCTTAAGATGACTATTGCTTATACGCTGCTGCTCCTTAGGGACGATACTCAACTATGTATTCCAGTTTAGGACTCTCTTTGATCGTGCTGTTCCTTATAAGACTTTAGAGTAGCCAAAGGATCCATATATTTATTCATAGTGTATTATATTGTTTAAGATCAGATCATAGCCCTATTAGATAACAACAGTTAACAACTATTTATATATAGTGTATGTAACATTATATAAAGTTCTTATTATATTCCACCTTTTCTGTGGACAATAACAAATTTCACAAGAGAAAATAGCCTGCATTTAGGCCTGTTGCTTCTTCCTGACAAAACTCTTATTGCATCAGTTATGATTGTGGTTGTCATCGCTACCAGAAGAGGGAAAGTTGTCCATCTGTTCACCTCAAAGGACATATAGACTTTCCCACTAAAAACCATTTTGTGCAACAACCCCTGGCAAGAGTTTTAATTCCCACAACCCACATTCCATCCATCAAGCCCACCCATCCTGTATCAAATAGCCCACCAATGAGGACCTGATGAGAGCCTATGTTGCCTAACTGTTTATACGCTCAGAATATCAAAGCATATGCTGAGAAATATCCCAGCTTTTTTCAGAAGGTCAGAAAGAACATAACCATCTGAAGCATCCTAAAGGCAACTGATCTGCATCAAATGCCATAAATACCAAGATGAGATCACCGCCACTACTTCCACTGCCAGGGATTAGTCTTAGATGGGGATGATGTGACAATTGAGGCTATGCCTGATTGCCACATTGCCTCGGTATCCCCTTATTGTGATTATATAACAAAATATTCAAATAGCGTAGAATTATTTTTTTAATATTAGTGGTGACCAGCCAAAAGGGGGAGCCACCACGCATCAATGGCTTAGAATTAAAAACTGGAAAATTGAAGTATAATATTGGTGGTTCTGACAGGTTCCAGAGCTACAAATGGCGGAAAATTGTCAAAGTTAGAGCAGGTTATAATTGAGGTAACTTTCAGATTAATTTGAAAGCACGGAAACTTGTCAAACGCCTCAAAAAATCGCTTATCATTCAGAAGAGTTTCCAAAAGAGGCTGGAGAAATTCCAGAGGCCTCAGAATCTGCCGTAAAGCCCCCAAAACCATGCAAAGTTACATTGGTAAAAAAATTCCATTAATCTATTCTGTCCCTACCAGATTTGAATTAATTTAATTTTGTCATAAATAAATAAAATTCTTGATACCATAACAAGGTCTCTGAATATTATTTCAATTTTAAAATTCGTCTTTTATTCTGGAACCCTCAAATCAGGCACCCTGGGCGTTATGAAGAACTTTGCAGAGCTCAAAAATGGCTAGCACTTATATGCTACCGCTCCTTAGGGATAAAACCTAACTGTGTATAGCCAGTTAAAGAGCTCTTTGATAGTGCTGTTTCATCTAAGATTTCAAAATGGATGATGGACCCTCAATTTCACTTATGGTGCTTTATCTTTTCTGGGGACTCAGATCATAGTTCTGCTAGCAAACTACGCTCAGCAACCATTAGAACTTAGTGTACGTCATGCCAGGTAGCAATTCACAACTTGAAGAAGTTCATAGATTGATACCTTGATTTGCAAAAGTGTTAAAAAGAGAGTACTGACTACAATGACTAATTTTCATTGCTTTTATTTCCAAATACTAACAATTATTAGCAAGTTATTCGATTCAAACAGAACAATTTGATAATCAATATCATTTGAGATGAGCACATTTAATATACAAGGACAGGATTGGGCAAACGCGGTAAAGGGTAATGGACCTGGATCTACATCGCCAAAAGGCATCAAGTGCACAGGAGTAAAAAAACAAAATAAAAATAAAAAACCTGAGTTGGTGCACCCCAAAAGATTTGTTGATTTTTTAAAGTACTGCAGTTACATTTAAGTGTCCACTTCTCAACTGCTGTCATTGGTTGAACACAGGATCCATGTATTTTTGGGCACAGAGGCACAAGCAATGTGGAAAAAAGTTTTGCGAAGCCCAACCAAAAATTATTCCCCCAAGCTTTGTACATGATAACCTACACTATCCGCCGTGGTTGGGTGGACCTTGGGTTCAAGACAGCGGAGGAAGCAAATGGAGCCACAAAGGTCAGAGTAGTGATTGACTTTTCTGACGGTCAACGTTTGGTATTGACCAAATGTACATGTTGGACAGAATACAAAGATATATCTATAAGTTTTGACTATCTTCTAACAACATTGGCATGCACAATAGTTGAATAAAATCTCTGGGAGAGCTTGAAATCCTATTGATAAATTAAATAATTTGAGATGCAAAGATTTCAGCTGATGTCAACTCTTAGTACAGGGAAGGCAATTGCAATCTTTCCTCAAAACTCAGAGGTAGTAAAGGATCTCACAAAAATCCCTATATCACATCCATTATTATTGACGGGAAAAATTCCAATTATTCCAGAAAAAGGGGAGATTGCGCCAACCGTATGCAACCACTGTTGGCCTTTGACAAGAATTATGCCTGTCCCATGAAAGAAAGCCTAAAAGCAATGTAATTCTATGAGGAAGAAACGGGCGGAAATGAAACAGAGTATGCCAAAATCACTAATACAACACAAGCATTCAACTGGGAATTTGGGCAATATAGAATTATTGACCCAATTTCCCTGAAGGAGCGGAAAATGGCCAAACAGGCATTAAGTTGGCTACAGCTAAGGTAAAGGCCTTGGCAGAATCATCCGTTTCGCCTGAACAGATTTAGGAATAAATGGAAGAAATAGCATTAAGGAGCCAATCAAATCATACAGAAAACCAAGAACCAATCCAAACAAACAGGATTCAGAGAAACCTTATTTGGAAGAAAATTTGTTAGCACAGGGATTTGGAACATCCCCCAAAATTACAAATTACAAGCCAAACGGGATTGAAAATCTATAGAATATGTCAGACAAAAGTGCTCAGTAAGAACACACGAGTGCACTGCAATGATAAATTGAAAGCCAAAAAAGAAAAAAAAGAGAGCAAAACAGAAGTAATGAAACGGGCAGAATATATCAAAGTGCTTACTCATCATTATGGCACACGCAGCAAGGACACAAAGGTGAGCAAAGAGGGCGAGGGAGCAGGGCTGGGGACCCTGCCAATCACTCCTGAGGCGCACAGTGTGTCTTAGTAGAGATAGGGACACTGAACATTGTGGGATTCAAGGCCTTAACGTCCCAGGCCAAGAAGTTGAGTCTCCTGCGCAACCCCTCTGTGGACATCCTGGAGGTGCAGGAAACCCACTGTCCACAGATAAAGGAGAAAGCATGGGAAAAACGCTCCTTCTAAAAATATTGTTTGGCGCATCACTGTGAAGTGATATTACATGCATACCAAAAATCTATGTTCATTAATAAAAACTCTTTTTGGATGGCCGCATACTAGCCGTTACCTTCTCATAGAATGAATAGGTGCACAATAGCCAAAATGTACACACCAAACTGTGCAACAGAGCTTTGATAGTTTCTATCAGTCTTGACACATCTCCATCTTCCAGATGAACTTTGTCATTGAAGACATGAACTTCTGGATTAACCCAGACACCAATCAATGGCCACACACAATGGAGATACCACAAGGGCATGTGGAACTTTGCATGTTAAAAGCTGCATTAGGCCTATACGATAATTTACCTAAATGGTTGCCTCTCCTGCAGAACATGACACGCCTGCATGTGCACAATGGTAAAATTATTTCTGTCATGAATAGACCTAAACTTGCGCTGCTAATTTTTCAACACCAAATTTATGAATTCAAAACTACAAAAATCGAATTTTCTGACCGCTGGTTAGTTCTGGTGTCTTTCACACCAGCGAAAACAATTATCCAAGCACATAGGTGGTGCAGAATATGCCCATAAAATCAAGCTCACTCAGAATTTCACTCCTGGGTGAAAATATCCTTAACATTGTTTTTTAAACACTTTTTTGTTCAGATCCACTGATCACCTAGGAGAATTTCACAAAATCAACAATACAATAACTTAATCATACAACATCAAGATTATACAGGTTACCATCTAGTACTAAAAAAAGATGATACAGGTTAGCTTCAGCCATCGTTAAACGCGCCTTGACCAAAATTGATCACCTGGAAAGCAATATCCCATGAACAGGATACATCCCTTGTTGTGGATGAAAATGGGAAGAGGTTTCTGCACATCTAAACATCTTGATATGTAAACACTAAAACGCGTTGGTGTTTAATACAGAGCAAAAACCTAAAAGATGGAGAAACTTATTTTTATTTTTTTTCTGTCAATCTTACGCCTGAAAGAACATGGTAGCGTGAACACAGGGCTGATGAATGGATACATCTATAGCATAAACACCTGAGGATGTTGTGATTGAAGTACACAGGTTTTATACAAATTTATATAAACCTGACCCGGTCAAACCAGCAAAAATATTAAAAAACTCTTCTCAAATGCACATATTAGCATTGAAACTCAAACCAATAATTTAATTAACTTTTTATCGCATGAAGAATTATGGGAAGTGGTTTGTGGTGCACCACAAGAAAAAGCCCTGGTCCTAATGGCTTCCATACAAATTTTATAAAAAATATCTTAAAAGCATATCTAATATACTTTTAGCTTCCATGAATAAGTGCATTATGAAACATGCCTTTTACCTGAAAGCAAAGAAGTACACACAGTCACTCTCTTCAAAAAAATTAGACTTAACCTATTCAATTGGATCCCAGTCTCCCTCTTTAATACTGACACTAAAATATTCATAAAAGGTTATGGCCAAATGATTAAGGTTAATTGCAACTAATATGATATCCCCATCAAAAACTTTTCTCTCTCGTTGCAATCACTTTTGCAACTTATTCAATTCAAGTCTAATTCTAGTTTGATAATCTCACAGAGGAGATTAATCTGCGACCATGTCATGGAGCAGTTGGGCAAGTAAGATAAGAGGAGCAGGTGGTAGGCCCACACCCTCAAACGTTCAAAAACGCCCTGGAGAAACTGGCAGAATAGAAAGAAATAAAAAACCGGTGGTCACTATTTCCCCAGAAATCCTTGCTTGGCAAGCGCAATGCAACCAATACATCAACACGCTTCACTCCCAACCACTCTTGTTGGTGGAATATGGAGTCCGTGTGTTTCTGGACATCTAACAAACAGCTCTATGGGAAAAATTTTGTGGGGATGTGCACACTTTTTTCCCAACTGAGGTGTATATCGCACCTCACTCCATGTCATGCGGTTGGCTGAATCTCAGTTTCAAAAACAAGGAGGCAGCAGACGAAGCTGCTGCAGTGCATGTATTGATCAACCTCCCTGAAGGGCAATGGGTCGTCAAAACCAAATGCACCAGATGGACAAAATCAAACCAAATTTTCCTCATGTTTGACTTTTTGCCTACTACAGTAAAACGTGCCATTTTGAAGCAGCACCTGAAAGATGGTCTCACCATATATGGCGAAATACAATATTTCAAAATGCAACACTTTATACTGATGCCACACCTGTGCACTGGCAAATTCATCGCAGTTCTGACCCCAACTGAGGAGATCGTGAAGGACCTAACCCATATCCTGCACTCCACAAATATCAATATTGAAGGGCATACCACCCATTCTTTCTGGGTAACCGTGGACAGCGCGCCCCCCATCTGCACCCACTGTGATGCATTCAGCCATAAGGCACATGCATGCCCCACCAAGAAGGGCATCACATTCCAAGAGCACCCCTCAGCGGCCATGGCCAGCGGAGAGGCGCACTACAAACCAACTGCAAGCACCAAAGAGGCTTTCCCGTGGGGAGCACAAGGCTGCCACCTACTGGTAAAACCTATTTCCCCGCAAGAGCAGAAGAAGGCCAAGCAGGCCCACAGGGCCACGGCCAAGGAAGCGGCCAAAGTCACCACCGCTATCCCACACTCCCAACGCCAGGAGGACATTGAAACCTTTGCAGTGGAAGCAACTTGGGAATCCCTCAACTAATCAGATTGGGAAGCCCATGCCAAATGGGCAACCCAATCTGAGGATCCAATGGGTGACTTGATCTCACCCAATCTTTACAACCAAGCTCCAGTTGAAACTGACTTGGTGTCCAACCTACCCGAAAAAAATTTTTTTGACCTGATTGTTGGTGCACTAAACTCATCCGCACTGCAAAAAATTTGTTTGATGTCGGTGAAACAAAAAGTGAAGGCAAAAGCCAACGCAAACCTTTCTGCTTAAATTAACAAAACTACCAATAGCGTTGCTGCAAACACCTGTGCTGCCATGAAGGCCTGTGGGGATCTAGAGGAGGCTAGTAGGCCCGGGTGCCCACCCCCTTGCACCTAAGGTGTGATGGGGAAACCTTCACTTTAGGGACATTGAGTATTGCCGACTCAAGGCCTCACCATCCCAGGCTGGGAAACTTAGTTTTTTACAAAAAATTTACCCGTGGATATCCTGGCCATCCAGGAGTCCCACTGTCCATGAGGTTCTGAGGATGCTTGGAAAACCATGCTCCTCCCATCCCTATCCTTTTAGTCAGAGCACTGTGGGGTGCTAGTTCAGAAAAACAATTTTTTCAAATTTTTATCGTTGGAATACTTCCTCAATAGCCGAGTCCTCATGTCACTTTCTTGTGAGCTGACGTGGCGCATGCTATTGTCAACATCTATGCCCCAATCTGTCCATAAGAGCATCAGGAATTTTTATTGGTCAAATCCCTCCCATTACCCCAGACCCTTTCATAGTCGGCGGCATGAACTGTTGGCTAAACACACCCACAGACCGTTAGCCTTCCTCCTACCACGCCCCCCTGGGTCACGTAGAACTTCGCGTTCTAAAGGCCACCCCTGGGTTAATGGATGCACTGCCATGGCAAGCCCCACTGCTCAAAAACATGATGCGCCCACACGTCCACAACAGCCAATTAAGGTCCATGACCCGCATCAACCTTATCCTTATGCTGGCGCAATTCCAACCCCACATTTCCCACTTCAAAACAACAAAAATTGAATTCTCTGACCACCGACTGGTCTTGATAACCTACCACCTACCTGTCACAGTGGTTAAGGCCCCACATTGGTGCAAACTCTGCCCTCCCAAACTTGCGTCACCAGGATTTTCCACTTGGGTGGAATCAGCAACTTTAGCAAAAGAGTTTGTTACACCATTTTGCGCGGACCCCATCTCTATATGGTTAACCTTCAAAGAGGATACCATCCGCCACTCTCGCCACCTCTCCTCCTGGTGCTCACGAGCCAAATTGGCCATTATTTTGCGAGCTCTGGCAGAGTTGGCACACCTGGAGTCCAACATCCCAGCTACAGGCTACAGCCCTGCATGGGGCCGGAAGTGGGCGGAAGGAGCCGCCCACCTTAACGCGCTCAAAGGGCAACACAAACATCGAGTTTGTGTTCAGTACAGGGCCAAATGCATTACAGAGGGCGACAAGTGCACCGCATATTTTTTTAAAAAAATTTCGCACCACGCCAGAGCATGGCCTGCACACAGGTGCAAAGATCAGATGATTCTGTCATGAATACGCCAGCTGAAGTGGCAATCAAAATACAAAAGTATTACTCTGAGTTATAGTAATCCAAGACCAATTCAGCCAGCCAAAGTGGCGGAATTTTTCAATAGCGCTCACATCTGTACAATTTCCCGATACCCAGAAATAATGAATTTGATTACTCCAAATGAACTAGGGACAGCCATCCATGGTGCACCAAATCATAAATGCCCAGGCCCAGATGGCATTCCATATGAATTCTATAAAAAGTACTTCAAATATATATCCCCACTGTTGCTTGCCTCCCTTAACCAGAGCCTTCTGGAAACGCGCCTCCTACCAGGAGGAAAAGAGGCCTTCACTGTCACACTCTTCAAGAAAGGGGACAAGCTAGACTTAGCCAACTGGCGCCCCATTTCTTTAACTAACATGGATACAAAAATTTTAACTAAAATCATGGCTAACCGTTTAAAGATTGTAGCATCTGCCACCATCTCCCTAGAACAATTTGGTTTCATACACAGAAGGTCAATTTGGGACAACGTGCACTCTGTGGCTAACGCATGTCAGTCCACGGCCTCTGAGGCACTTGTATTCTTGGACCAACAGAAGGCCTATAATATAGTGAACTGGGAATACATTAGGGCCTGCCTCCATCAATTCCGCCTACCCCCTCGCTTCATCAACTGGGTAATTCTGCTCACGGAATCAGCAACAATGGTAGTGCATAGCCCTGAATTCCTCACGGCTGTAGTCCGCCCTCAAAGGGGCCTACGCCAAGGGGACCCTCTTAGCCCACTCTTGTATAACTTCAGCCTTGACCCACTACTTCGAAACGTGAATGCCCAACTCACTGGGTTCCATGTACCAGGCCAAGCCCCAGTCAAGATGATGGCGTTTGCAGATGACTGTGTGGTTGGGGTGTCTAATAATAAAGATGCTTGTGCACTTGAAGCTCTCATCCAGGAGTATTCCCAGGTAAGTAATGCTGCACTGAACGCTTTCAAAACCGAAATCATCCTCCTTGGTCGGTATTAAACCTGCTGGGCCCAGCAACCAGTGCCTAGCCTGGTCCATCTGCTCGCACACGTGCTCGCCCTCCCAGCTCACCCCACACCGCCCCACTAGTGCTCCCCTTCGTGCCACGCCCTACCATAGGGCCTGTCCGCCATCTGGGCGTGTGGGTGGAGGCTGGCGGGTATGCATCAGCATTAATGGAAAGTTGTATTCTAGAAAAAGTGACGAAGCGCATAGCCTCCCTCAGAGCCCACCCTACTTCCCTTACTGGCAGGGTTTTTTAGCCAACTCTATGTTTCTCTCCAAAGTCTGGTTTGGAGCCCACGCCATCCCCTCTCCCAAGCTTTTTCAAATCCTTGTATGCCCTTCTGCAAGGATAGCTTTAGTCAGGCCACCCACCACCAGTACGGCTAGAGGTCATGTTTGGCCCTCATCATCATGGTGGCATGGGCCTGCTTGACTTCAAAGCCCGTTTTGACAAGATCCTGGGCACCTGGATTGCGGCCATCACCGCCCCTACGCTCCCCTCCCAAACACTGGTCCCATGCGGCCCGCTCCAACTTCTCCCACGCCTTGGTCCTTAACAATTCATCGAACCCTCACTCCTTGATGAAATACCTGGCTTCACACCCATCGGTCACAGGTCCTCACGGGACTAAAACCTACTACAAACGAATCCTCCTCTCCATGCGGAGCGCTGAGTGGAGAATTTGTATTAGCAGACACACAGCCCAGAGAGGCCGCCCCTCTCCTCAGTTCACACAAGAGGTACAGGGGTTACCCATCCAAGATGGCGTGATCCCCACACGACACCATGTCCTATCCAGGGTGGACTACCTGGACATGATGGACTTCCCTTACTCCATTGAGACTCAGAAGACTATTTGGAAATATGCACACCATCCTCTGTTGCAGCCTCAAATCTGTTCTCATGTGTGGCGCTGCCTGAGGTGGGTGTACCGTACGGCTGAGCGCTCTAATGCTATACACTCATCCTGCGTCATGTGTGGCCATTATGGAAGCTGTTCCACCGCATGGAGAAGTGTCCTACCTCTAGAGTGATATGGCGCAAAGTTCAACGTCTGCTTGGCCAGGATCAAACAAATCCCTTCAGTCTGTCAAGTGATATGTTTGCTTTATCAATGGCTTCCCCCTTCCACCCTCCCTCCACCCTCCCTCCATGCTCTGGTGGTTGCAATTGCCATGTGGACCATCCACACGATTCTCTTGGATGCCATCACAGGCTCCACCCCCACCCTCCCAGAAGCTATCCACAGATTCCGGTCTCATTTGGTGGACCACTTTCAGGCATGGATATTTAAATACCTCCCACCACGTCACTGACAGCTGGTCTCCTCCTGGTTCCCAGTTTGGTTTATCAAATCAGACCCTTTCCTCCACACATGTTCAATAGTGGCTACGGCCCCTTCACACGTCCCCTCCCCTCCCATAGTGGCGTTCCCGCTGGCAACAAGAGATAGCTTCACTTCTCTGGGGTGCCTTCCCTGTTCTAAGTTTTGTTTCTTTTGAGTCACATTCAGAAGTGTCCGTCCCATGGTCGGCCTTCCTCGCAATAAATTTAAAATATGATATCCCCATCACAATATGGATTTGTCCCAAAAAGATCCATATGGAACAATATTCACACATTTGCAAATGTCTGCCAATCTAGAGCCTCTGGAGCGCTTGTCATTTTAGTCAACAGAAGGCATACAACGGGCTAAACTGACTTATCTCAGGGCCTGCCTTTAAAAGTATAACCTCCCAAATAGGTTTATGAACTGGGTAACGTTGGTCAAAGAGTCAGTTATCATGGCTGTGCGTGGAGAAGTTCAAAACTAACCTAGTTTTTTCCACAGATGGTACTCAAACATGGGGATCCTCTAAGCCCTCTATTATATAATTTTAGTCTTTATCTCTAATACGGAAAAAACATGCCCTCAACATTGGAATCAAAGTCTATGGCCAGTCACCAGTCAAAATGATGGCTTCCGCTGACAACTGTGTGGTGGGATCTCCAGCAACCAGGATGCTCAAATACTTTCTAAACTAATACAATAATACTCATCTATCAACAACGCATCACTTAATACTGTAAGACTGAAATTATGCTCCTGAGTAAATACCAGACCCATTGGACGCCAACCACCTTCGGTCAGCAGACCAAAAAAACATAAAGACTCCTCACTTTACATAGGAGGCAAAGATCATTAATTAGCCCTCTGGAACTTCCCTTCACTACTAAGCCGGCGGCTAGACTTGTCCGCCACTTGGTGGTATGGTTAGTTACAGGAGGTTACTCCAACACCATGATGGATAATCAACTCCTAAATAAGATAACAAAACGCATTGACTCCTTGAATGAACATCATGCAGGTCTAACTGGACGAGCTGTGATATCCAATTCCATGATATTACCAAAGATATGTTTTACGGCCCATGCAATAGCTTTTTAACCGCCATTTTTTAACACAATATATGCCTTATTACAGGGATGGCTTTGGTCTGATCATAAAGCCCCTGTGCACCTTAAAACTCTATTTGGCTCTAGAAGGAATGGAGGTATGGGGCTAAATAATTACGTAGAGCAAGCGTCCTATATAAAGGGACCTGGATAGCTCAGGTGACTAATTCAGACCTTCCAGACATACATTGTGCTAGAGCAGCAAGATCTAATTTTTCATGAGCACTTTGAAAAATAAATCCAGATCTTCCAAACTCATTGATTAAGTATCTGGCGTCTCACCCATCCGCTGCAGGACTGTGTGGACTTCTGTACACTTTAAATGAATACTTCTACCCATGAGAAGAGCAGAGTGGAAGTTCCAAATAAGTGGACAGACCAGCCACTAAGGTCGCCCAAGGATAACTCACAGACAGGAAGTTATTGGTCAAATAGTTAAATATAATAAGATAAACCAAAATCCGCGTACCATTGCCAGGATTGATTGCTTGGATCTAATGGACATGCCATACAGCCTGAAGACCTAAAGAATGGTCTGGAGATACACACACTCACTATTACAACCCAGGATACATGCACATGTATGGAGATTCATGTTGAGAGTGTATTGCATGGCAAAATTATTAAAATCTGCCCACTCTTCATGCATAATATGTGGCCTTTATGGAAGCTTAGTACACCACCTAGAACAATGTTTAACATTCGTAGCTATCTGGAAAGATGTCTTGCGCCTATTCTGTCAAGACAATGGACAAACATTTGGTTTGTCTAGGAGCATGTTTTCTCTCAACATGGAGTCACCTATTTATCCATCTTTATGGGAATTAATAGTAGCAATATCAATATGAACAATCCATACTATAGTATCTGATTCATTTATAGAAGCAACGCCTACCCTCCAAGAAGTCATCCATCGTTTTCACAACCATATATTGGAACATTTTCAAGAATGATTGTTTGGAAACATGACCCTCACGCAACAGAAGTAAATCAATTCATAGTTCCACATATGGTTCCTAAACATTGACTCACTCCTTCACTAATGCTGCATCCAAGTATAAGTCAGCATAATCTCCCCATCATCCTAAACCTGGCGATCCTGGCAAAAAAAAGGATGGACTATAATTCCACTGGGTTGTCCTTTTGATTAATCATATAAATAATATTTTAGCATCATTTCATTGGAAGTGTACATCTCCTGGTGACCCACCCAAATAATTAAGCGATGACCAATTTACTGATAGCAAATGTGAAATACTCTATCATTGTAGCTTATATTAGTAAGATTATTGCGTATAGTAAAAAAACCTTTTCTTGTTGAGAATAGTGGTAAGGCAACAACTGATTGGGGATCATGAAAAAAGTTATTCATAATCAAAACTTGAAATTTTATTGAGTAAGCTAGTACCGTTAATAACTTATTATTGCTACTGGGCAATACTATAGCGAAATATCTAACTTATAGTGAGCCAAAACTCAATTAAAGCGCTTTAGGATCTTTTGCTCATAATACTATCTAGCCTGACATTCTATGTTGTTGGCAGTGGGCCGCTGATCAAGTAATATTTAATTTTTTGCAAAATGACTAATGATTAAATTAGTTGGAGTGTTGTTATCTACTACTTGCAAACTCATAGCTTACACACTAGTATATCAATATAAGTGCAATCAGAAAGTAGTTTGAATATTCTTCAGAAAATATGGTGGGTTATCAACTTAACTAATCTTACTCTTAATCTCCTTCAACTAAAAAAATAGTATCTAATGTCTCAATAGTCAGAGCCACTTTGACTTCTTTCCAAGGGAGGAAATAATTTAGATTATTTGATTCTCAAAATCAGGATTATTCTACAATTTATGTAGCGTAAGGTTTGAATTTGAAGGCATGGCCTTCTTTCTCAATCTTAGCAAGCTGGCCTTGAGTTTACAGCTAGCAATTGACATGAGCGCAATTTTATTTTTTGTTAAATGGAATGGAGGAAGATTAGTTTATATAACATCCTTCCTCTATTTTTGTTTGTCTTTTCCATGGTCCTCATAGTCCACAGTCAAAGCTATAAGAAAAATGTTCAACTATTTCTTTGAGCAGCTGGAGCATAATTCCCTTTGGAGTCACAAATCCAGTATAATACCCTACCAGTTCCCTGTTGAGATACAACATTTCCACGTCGTTGTTAGCTAGCTACTACCAAGTTTTAGTGTTACTTGGCTGTTTTTTAGAGTTGGTCTAACGAGCATCCGCATTAGGTGGTCCAAAAGTGATCTTGCATCAGTTCAAGTACTTTATCATATCCAGAGGGTCTAAACACTTAACTAAGGTGGGTAATAGAGATTGTAAAACTTTTTTCAATTCTTTGGTAGCATTTTAATCAGCAGTTATCACATTCAATTTATCCATTGACTTTACCCCAGCTAGACCTAGGGCTCATGTTAGAATTGGTAAGCAGACTCAGCAATGGTCTCATTTTCTATAATTGAAGAGGTATGTATTCATTCTTATACATGGCCATGTTTTTAAACTCCTGACTACTTTTACCATAGCATCATTGATGTCCACAAAACACCAGTTATCCTTGAGAAGGTAAGGCTTAATCAATTATGGCTTTAACTAAAAAATATCATAGTAGTTGCTTTGAAGTGATTATCAGATCCTTTAAATGGTCATTTTGATAATTTTCAGGAAGTATTGCACATTTCCATGTCAATTGAGCTTGGGAAGGTTAAAAGGTTGAAATGCTAAAAAAATATGATAAATTCCTTGGGAGCAGACTTCAAAACATCTTGGGATGATCTGACATGAGGGCCTGGATTTTTTATTTATTAAAGAGACTCTTATCCTGAGTTGGGTTTCTTGAGAAAAGTGAAGCTATCAGCGTGACTATCTTGGTCGTTAGTATTGGATTGCTGAAACAAATATGGCCCCGCCTCCAAAGAACATCCTCAAATAATTCAGGGCTTTCTGAAGCTGGAACTTGAAGATCACACTGACAACAACCTTCAATTAACTTGGCTTAATGTATCAACACAAGTCAATTCTCTCCTGTCCTTGCACTGATTGCTGTTTAATTTGCTAAAACAAGCGATTTTAGCTCATAATTTGCATATTTTAAATCTAAATTTTATCTATTAAATCAACTGGTCTTTGTCAATGTCCTATAATTTCAGGTTATAAAATAAAAGTCATTTATAGTCTATATTGCATCTCCCAAATAGTTATATAAGTTAGTACATTTTTTATAATGCCTCAACATCTTTTTTTAGTACTAGATTGTGCCTCAACATCTTGATGCATGGAGATTTGCTGACACTGAGGAAGTTTAGCTATTCCTGTTGTAATTAGTAGTATCTGCAGTACTGCTAATTTGTTGTTCCACAATCTACATCTCTTTTAGGTATAATATCTGAGTTCCACTATTTTTCAGTTTGTTGAACTTCAGCTTGCGCAGCTGTAAACTTTTTCTAGTCTGCTGCATAGGGTCAATATGTGAAACTACTAACTTAGTGACAAGATATAATATAATAATATATATGTGAGTGATAGATAATAGTATGAAGATTAGTATCCCTCTGAGTTTATCACAATTAAATAAATTAATTCTGCTCAGCTTTATCCTTAGGACAATTACTGGTAACCTTCCTTAAATCCACACGAAGCTACTTAATCTATCCTGACAGTAAAGGAAATCCTATCACTTCAAATCTTCATTCAGAGTTAGAAAATTTAAAAATACAAGGGAATTTTTCTATACTCTCTTAACACAGGAGCCCATAGTGATTAAAATACAATTAGATAAAGGGAAACTATCCCTTAAATTCTTCTTAAGAGAACATCTAAAAAATGCATTACCATCATAAGTAAATACCTTCTGTGCCTGTTTTTTATTAATATAAGCGAGGTAATATATAGGGGAATTTGGCTCCTAATTCTTCCAATGGCGCCCCAAAAGGAACGGCAGCTGTCAGTAATAAACATAACCCTCCATGAATCACATCAACAATGATTAGAGCATTTTTTTCAAAATCCAACTAGTCAGTTCTACTGTCAACTAAGTTTATGATCTGTCATGGGTTATATTTAGTTGTAGCATATCCAATCACCTTCATCTAACACCAGCAACTTTAACCTCATAAATCTAGCAGCCTATTTAGGTAATGGGACTTTATCCATTGATAGCAGGTCACGTTGCTTAAAAGCTAACCTGCAAGTCACTACCAAAAGCGTTGTCAACTCCTAAAAGCTACATTAAACCCTTAAATAAAAATAGTGACAAACTTCAATTGAATCATATAAGATAATTTAACAATTAATGGTTAAATCAATAATCAAACAAATTGTTAATTGTCAAAGATCCTTCCCAATAGAACATCATTTATCTGGTAGAATCATTTCTAGCAAATTAGTAAATATCCTTTAAGGAGTTTTATTTAACTGAGGCAAGCTGACCAGGGGACGGGCATTACCGAGTATGTGTGGAAAACAAAGATATATAAAATTGGGCAACCTGGGGTACTCAGGTTACCCCTGTTGCCAGCGGGACTGCCAGGTATGGGGGTTTGGTACGCTACTCTGAGGGGGTTTCCCTCGCTATGGAGCAGGTGTGAAGGAAGGGGTCTGTGCGGAGGAACCAAAGTGGGAACCAAAATTTTTGAGCGCATGTTGCCTTGGCCTCATATATCCATAAATCCTGGCTTGGAAGTGCTCCAGTAAGTGGACGTGGAACCTGTTGATAACCCCATGGATGGTTGGGACCGAGCCCTTGAACGCATCTAAGGCAATTGTGTGGCTTGTCCACATTACAATGGGTATCATTAAGGAGTGGAGGGTAGACGGGATTGGTGACTCGATCTGGAGCGCGAGGAGGCTCTTTGATGTAGAAACTTCCTGCTCATTTGGATCTTAAGCAGGCGCGTAACTTCCTGCCATATGGCTTTGGTTGGGGGGCATGTTTCTAGGCGGTGATGTAGGGAACCCTCCCCTCCACATACTGCGCAGGTTGCGTGGAGGGAATTGGAGCAGTCCGCCGTCCTATAGGTCCTTCTCATACAGCGCCAGGCGTTGACTCTTACCCTCAGCTGTAGGAGTGGTTGGTGAGTCATTCTCCACACTGTCTTCTGTGTGGTTAAGTCATAGGGGATGTCCAACGCATCTAGTATTAGATTCTAGCAATGGTTGGGGTCATAGCAAGCATGTCTCTCTGGGGGTAGTTTTCTGGATTTCTTAATTTAAAGTGGAGGCTGGGTCGTCCCCTTCCCTGCACAGTGTCAGTGTTCTCTACGGTCCATCTCATGTGGTGGATGGTTCGGAGGATGCATTTGAAATGAGGGGGGTTCCATGGGGGCCCATTGCGGTAGGGTGTTTAGCAAGGTATGATAGTAGTCTTGGTGGGCTATGTGAGTTGGTTAATTTGAGCGCCTGTGCGAAGTTAGTCCTTGCTGCCCTGGACCAGTGTTGTTGCGGGAGGTCTGGGGCAAGGACTTCCTTTATCCAGGTACCCAGGATGCAGTTGGCGTGGCTCTCAAAATCTATTAGTCCCATGCCTCTGCTTGAGTGTGGGCCAAAGAGTGTTTCCATCTGTATGGGAGGATGGGATCCAAGCCACAGCCAGCCCTGGATGAGCGCGCGGATTGAAGTTATAAAGGTGGGTGAGAAGGCAATCGCATGGGCAGGGTACCATAGTATTGGGAGGATGAGTGAGTTAGCAATTGTTATTCGCCCCGTTAGTCCTGGGGATCTTCCCTTGAGGGAGGCTACGCGGTTGGATACCCGCTGTAGTAGGTTGCTTTCCATTGTCTCATTGGCATATCCCCCTGTTTCCAGCCATATCCCAAGGTGGCGGACAGGAGTGGTGGTGGGAGGTGATGCAAAAGGTAAGATTAGTGGGTTTTTCTTTTGTATGGGGTATGAGGTTCTGGTGTTGTAGCCCAGTTATTAATGTACTTGCCTAAGAAAATGATTTCTGTTTTCCTTTTGTTGAGCGATGTGTTGCTCACCATGGAGTATTCCTCTAGGGTTCATTTCAGCTGTTGGGCATCATTGTTGTTAGCTATACCTGCCACTCAGTCATCCGTGAAGGCCAGTATCTTGACTGTTGGCTGGCCTTGTGTAGTTATGCCCATGAGGTGTGTGTCAGTTATGTTGAGGAGTGGATCAAAACTGAAATTATACAGCAGTAGGCTGAGGGGGTCCCCTTGTTTGAGCCCTCTGTGTGGCGTGATCTTGTTAGTTAGGAAGCCAGGGCCGCATACATTCATGGTTGCAGATTCTGTATAGAGCATCGCCCAGTTTATGAATCTGGGTGGGAGTTTGAAAGCGTGTAGGCATCCCTTTAGGTATGGCCAACCGACGCGGTCGTATGCCTTTTCCTGGTCTAAGAAGACCAGGGCTTCAGTTGCTTTGGACTGACATATGTTTGCAACAGGGTGTATGTTGTTCCAGATTGAGCGCCCTGGTATAAACCCAAACTGGTTGGGTGACAGGACGTCAGAGGCAATTGCGCCTAATCTGGCTGCTAAAATTTTTGTTAGAATTTTTGTGTCAGTATTAGAGAGTGCAATTGGACGCCAGTTGGCCAGGTCCAATTTGTCACCCTTTTTATATAAAGTTATGACATATGATTCATGGCCACCAGGTAGGAGGCGTGTTTCCAGCAAGCACTGGTTCATAGACGCCAATAGGAGGGGGGCAATTTGCTGAAAATATTTTTTGTAAAATTTTTAGGGTATCCCATCAGGCCCTGGGCATTTCCTACGTGGTGCACCGCGGATTGTATCCCAAAGCTCCTCCCATGTAATTAGATTTAGTATATTGTAGTTTGGCGGTGTGCTTTGTATTATGGTGGTTTGTATAAATTTTGTGATTTTTTGTGGGTCTGTCAGCGTATCACGGTATAATTTGGTGTAATAGCGGTGTACTTCTGCCTTGACCTCCTCAGGGTCAGTTGCCACAGTGCCATTGGTCTTGCAGACCTGTGTGCATGTTGGCTGGTTGCCACGGAGTGGAATTGGTGGAAGAAATATGTCAAACATGTTTGCCTTCCTTTATGAACCTACCTTTGTTTGATACTTTGATTCTGTGTTTGTGCTCAAAGATGAGGGTGTTTAGTCAGGCGGATATTTCCGCCCATTTGCATCCCCATTTGGGGCTATAACCGGATCTCAGGGTGTTAATCTTGAGGTGGTCCAGTTCCGCCAAGATACGCCTGATTGTGGCTGTATTGGCGGTGTACTTACATGATGCGAGATGTCAGGTTTTGTTGATTAGTTCCTTTTTGAAATTTGCCCATGTTACAATGGGATCCAATGTGAATGGGGCTGTGAATTCTTGGTTTTTGGCCTCTTGTTCAACCCAGTCAGATATTTCAGGTAATTTTATGTTTTCTGGGTGTAGCTTTCTCCAGGGTGACACCTGTGTGTGGGTTCAGGTTGGCAATAACTGCACTAAAACAAGTCGGTGGTCAGAGAAATTGACTTTTTTTGTTGTAAATTTGGAAATTCTTGATCGTTGGGTTTGCAGAATGAGAATGTGATTGATGGGCTCATTGATATGAGCGCTCCCTCACATATGTTGGGCCATGTCATGTGGGGAAGGAGTGGTGATCCGGGGGGAGGGCATCCTGTAGGCCAAGGGATGCCTTCATTGTGCGGAATTTGATGTGTCCTGGTGGGTATCCCCTGGGGTTCAGCCATTGGTCCATGTTGGGGTTATCCCAGCAGTTAAAGTCACCCAACAGGATGGTATCTGGTGGGAGGGTGAGTGTTGGAATGGTTTTGAGAAATCGATTTCTCTTGGCTGCGGTGCATGGTGCATAGATGCATGCTATTGAGATTGTTTCCTCTTGGCATGTGATTGTTGCTACCAGGATGCGGCCATGAAGGTATGACAAGGAGTTTTAATTTTTAATTTTTTGTTATTTTGGATGATCACCCCACAGTGAGATGTCTATACCAATTGTGATGGTGAGACCCTGGCTGACCAGGATCCTTCTTCCCCTTGTAGACAGTGGGTTTCTTGGATGGCCAAGATGTCTAAAAGGGGTTTTCGCAGGAAGTCCAGCTTTTTGGCTTGGGACATTTGAGCCCTGGCTCCCGCAATGTTTAGCATCCCTATTGACACTGAGGTGCCTGCGGCGCCTCAGGAGCAGTTGGGAGGGCCCTCTGGCCCTAACCCACCGCGGCTCATTTTGGACATGCTCCATGTCTGTACTCCAACTCTCTCAGTGAATATGTCAGTTCCCTTGATCTGACTCAATTTTTCACAGGAATTGTGGTTTTTGGAATTTGTGATATCTTTTTCCCGCATGTATCTCATGATGGTTCAATGTGGGGTGCTTATTGGGTTCTGTAATTTTGGGATTCAAATTTGGAGAATTGTGCACCGCATTTTCGCCCATATTGCGGCTGAATTGTTTTTTAAAGTGTGCATTATTGATGTTGCTTGGTGACTCAGTCAAGTTGCTGTGAAAACTTTCAACCTGGGATATTGTTCTGATTAGTTAGCTTGGTGTATATCCGAAATATCCTCTTGAATTTTTCCAGGGTCAATGAATGATACTGCGTGTGCTGCCACCTCAGCCGCTGCCTGCTTGCGGGCTTTTTGTGCCGCTTTGCGTTGTTTATGTGTAACTGGGTCCATGATGGAGTAAAGTCCATCTTCACCCCAGAAGAATGGGTGGTGGCCGTCAGTCATTCTGGCGAAGTTTTTGTTACTTTCGTCCATGGCTTCCTCACAGTATTCTGCTTCCATTAAGCCATCCTTCACAGGGCATGCGTGTTCCTTGTGTCCCAAAGAACCGCAGTGGTTGCATATAGGTGGTATGCATTCCAATGTAACTTGGAATGCGGATGACAGTCCCCCATCCACAAAGTGAAACTCTGCTGTGCGGGGATTATTGATAAGTCATCTTCCACTTTGGGGAATGGGTTGATCACGGTGATAGCTTTGCCTGTGCACAGGGTTGTCATCAGGTGAAATTTTTTATAAGTTGAGTTGCATAATCTATATAGGCTACAAGCCCATTGCAGAGCTCCTCCTTGATTACCTTACAAGGAAGGTTGGTGGGGAGCGAGTTGAAGGAGATGAACAAAGTTTTCATTTGTTCCATCTGGTGCGCGCGGTGCACACTATTTTTTTGCCCTCGGGAAGGGCAATTTTGATGCAGACTTTTTCTGCGGCTTCCGCTTCTTTAGCTGTTTCAAAACCAATATTGATCCAGCCACAACCCTGTGTTGTTGGTGGCAATATACCGCGTGGGGGAAAAGGGAGGGCTGTGCCTCGCATATTTTTTCCCACAGGGTCAGAGACTCATCCCAAGGAAGAGTCAGAGCCCATGTTCCACCTTTGAAAGGGTTGGTTACATTGTATATACATGTATTGATCTTGTTTTATAGTAAGTACCATAAACCTGGATAGTGTCTGAGTTTGTGGTTTTTTAGTGGCTTAGGTTCCTGGTCCCCCTCCAGGGCGTTTCTTACCCTTAGGTGCACCATTTTGTGCACCTCTTGATGCGACGCTTGCCCAGGTTGTATTAGATTTATTATTAAAATTTCCTATCTCTCTTGTGTGATTATCAAAAATTGCTGTTTGAATTGAATCGTAGTAACTATAGTGATTGTTATGGGAAAGAAAAGCCCTTATTTTTTTAGGAGTTAAAATATACAATAGTTATCAGATAAAAAGATAACTCCAACATCCACTAAAGACCTTTTTAATAAAATGGACCCTAGCAAAAAAATAGACGCTTTATTATAATTAATCAAGCTGGATTATGGGTCATTTTGAAATCTCAATACACCACCCCGCTTGAACAAATCATCCAGCAAAAATAGAAATCTGGGAATGGATACCACTTTGAGCCATGGTCATAATTCAGCCATCATAGTTAAATATAATTTCAGAGGAGCTGGGTCTAGTCATCACTTGATGCAACACAAACTCATTTTCAGCAATGTGTTTCTCTTCTTAATTTCCTAATCAAAGACACCTCAATTGGGTGCAGTTTCTATGTCCCCATGGTATATCAGGACTATTATGGTCAAGCTTACTGCCAATATGTTCTGAAATGTCTGTATTCCCTCAGGGTAAGCTTCTACAACTCCACGCCATTTATTTATATTTTGGTTGGCTTTACAAATTCCTTGGTTCCTGTACTCCCCCAGGCTGGGCTATACATTTTTGATCAGAGTGGATCTTCTAACTCTCTTTTCTTGTGCCTCTTCACAGCAGACCAGTTTCAACACAAGATGATCCTGCCAATTCTCATTATGCTACTTAACGATGGACTCAGTTTCAACACAAACTAGTCCTATCAATTTTCGAAGTTTTGTTCCTTAACTAATAAACCCCCTTCTCCTTGCTCAACCATGGAAGGTTAAAACAACAATAGATATACTTGATCGCTTTAATAATAACTTTATTATATCTTTTTATAATATTTTTCAAGGATGATCACTTTATAATAAAACTGGTTTTTATATATTTTCTCTCTTTTATATATTTTTATTGTTTTAATGAGATAAACTAGTATCATTAGGTTCATAGGTCCTTTTTTGAAAACTTAACCATCACTTATGGTTCAGAGGTCCCATCCTGATACTTAACCAACATAGTGGAACTTAACCTATTGTTAGTAGGTTCAGAGGCCAATTGAAACATTAAAATTATTTTTCTTAGATACAATACTTTAAGTATTTGGAATGTACCCAGTTCACTGAATGACTATTAGCATTATTTTTTGCATATAGGCATTTGTGCTATCATGGTAATAATCTTGAATGGTATCATCTATTGGCAATTCATTCATGACTTGTTATTGATTTCAACAGGTCCTAACCTTACTTTATCTATAAAAATCTAGCACTTGATCCCTCTATAACTTAATATGTGATTTTATTGCCAATCACCCATTTCTTCCAAACATATTGATAAATTGTCTCTGTAAATTTGATTCTCACTCTTAATTGTCATACTAACATTTGAATCTATATTTTTGCCAGATTTGTAAATGAACCCTTAATTTCACATATTGGTATGGAAATGTTAGCTTCATCCAACTTTGACTTGAGTGGATTATCTTCATTATCAGCGTTTTTTCTTTTTCCATTAGTATTTCAGGATTGATTGTCTTCATTTTTGGATTCTTTCTCGTGACAGCTTCTACATTTGATGTTAAAACTGGATACAGCAGATTCTCTCCTAAGTCTTCTACATATAAATCTGAAGTATCTACTCCATCTGAGCAGATATCTGGTGGAAGAGGTTTGAAGGCAGCATTAGATTGATCCTCATTTAGACTGTTAAACCTAATTTTGATTTTGAGAAGTTTTCTCCTCTTGAGGCAAAACAAGTTAGCTCTCCTTCTTGGCTTCTTCCCCTACATTAAGCGGCAAATTGTTTAGTTTCATCATATTTCAGACAGCGATTTTACAAATTACCTGTCCATTATGATATATCAGGTTTTTTCCCTTTTATAGATTGATTCTTTTTAGGTACAAATTTTATTATATCTGTTTCTTTGAATTCCGGCATGATTTGATCCTCATCAAATGGACTTTCTTCATCTCCCTTATTATTAGCTACATCTTCTTCATTCTGGGCACGGTTGCATTTGTGATTTTCTAGGTGATATAAATACTTTAGGATTTTTGTTTCATCCTCCTTAATCTAGTGGTATCATTCTATATTTTTCTCTAAAAGCCTTCTGGAAATTATCTCATTACTTAATTAATTTACCCTCCCATTACAAGAAAGTAATTTTTCCATTTAGATCATTATTGACAAACTCATACTGTTCTATTTTCTTTTGGCTTTTTTACTTGCTCATCTAGATTAGCTATAATGGCTTATAATACCAAGTTCAGCATATTTTTGTTAACAGTTTCCAATTATGTCCACAGTTTCTTAAAATTCATTTATTGTATGACACTCTTATGATACTTCTTCAATCTTTGGCCTGAAAACTCAACTACCCCTCTAGTGAGCACCAAATGTAAACTTTTTTTTGTTTACATCACAGGTTTGGTGTGTGCAATTAACAACTTTCTTAATAAATATAGTCTAACATATGTGGGTGGGCGATACTTGCATGGAGGCTAGTTTTCGCTGAGTTTCTCACAACTAAATATATAAATGCTGTTCATGTTTCTCCTCAGAAAAGGTACTGAAAACATTTCTCAAACCCATGTAAGGATACTTAACTTCTATCCAGACAACAAGGGAAATTCTGCCCTTTATCTCTTCTAGAGCTTTCAAATTTCTAGTAATAAGGGAACTTCTCCCTCCCTCAGCTAATGCAGGAGCCAATGGAGAGCTTCATATAATTGAATAAGGGTAAAATCTATATTAATCTTAGTGTCTTCGCTGCTTGTTCATCAATATTAACCACTAAAATTTATAGCTGCACAGGTTCAATGTTGTGCAATCCTCATGTTATCTGATGATATATATAAATATGATTGATAATAGTATGAAGACTATTATCCACCTTTTTAAATAGATCACTAGTGTTAGATCCAACGCTTGACCAGTATTCCTCCTCATAATAATCAAGATAACCTCAGTAGAAATTTATTCCCTTATCCGCCTAACTTGATCTATGCTCAGATCCTAGTTTATGGCTTTTCTCTGGTGACACACAGTCAGCAGCAATTCCCATCTTAGCTCAGCTTCTCTACTATGGATCCTTGATTTCTACTCTTTATCTATAAAGAGTTCCAATTAAAGCACACAGCAAAATTACCTT
Source organism: Massospora cicadina (assembly GCA_022478985.1). Lineage (NCBI taxonomy): Eukaryota > Fungi > Entomophthoromycota > Entomophthoromycetes > Entomophthorales > Entomophthoraceae > Massospora > Massospora cicadina. The sequence goes on along the minus strand of JAKSZP010000054.1, from coordinate 28,819 downwards.
GAAGATGAATAGAACTAATGAATTCTGCTAAAGTATGTTTTATATTAAGTGAATTCTCAGGGGAATTTATAGAGGGATTTTGGCGTTTAACCCTCATTTGGCTTTAGCAATGATATGGCAGCCGTTTCCATTGAAATACCCTTTTTTCATATCATCAGCAATGGTCTTCCCCATCCTGGTTATAGATTCTATCATTGGACATCCTTGAAGCCCAAAATGGAAAGTTTGAAAACGTGTCCCTAACATTTTCTACTCAATCCCGCAAACCAATCATAATTAGCAAGCGACCTGCATAGGTAATGAGACTTTTTACCCACTAAGGCAGGTCACAAACCAACTGATTGATTTGCTAGTTGCAGGTGACATCACTCGCCTCATAACTTGTTCCATAAATTCCCTATCAGTTGGTGATGAAACCCAACCAATCCCAATCATTTCACCTGATATGCAATCATCAATCAACTATCAGATGCCCCATTTCGTCAGCAACTCTGCCCAATGAGATCTTAAACATTCACTCAGATTGATCCCTGATGGATCCAAACCAGGAGAGTTACTTAAAATCCCCCAAATAATATTAACCTGAAATTAGGGTCAACCAATATCCAATTTACTTGCTATAGGAATTATCCCCTAGTAACCCCTAGTAATCTAGACGGCTGGAAATGTGGCCAAAAATCCCAACACATACCACCTCTTACCTAGATTTCCAGAGAGAATAGGATCAGGAAAGGAGAATACTGCTTCAGACCCTAGGTTAAATACTTCTTATTTCAAGAAGATTATGTCTAATTGGTACACTACGCTGCTCATGATGACCTATGGCAAGCGGCTCTCTTCCTCTCTCTCCTTGCTACCGCCTACTCAAAGCGCGGTCCCCACAACCTTCTGTCATGCTAGGCTAATCAAATTACTCATGATGATGTTAGTTGTGGAATCCAGTTTTCCCCTGTCAGGGCATATGACCCGCTGTCATATTCAGTTATCTTAGTTCAGGTTCCTCAATTTTTTATTTTTCTCCTCATCATCAACAGGAGATTCTTGCTGTCAATGTTTTTTTCACAGCGCAATTAAGAATTCTCATTTATATTCCTCTTGTTATCTTTTCATAATAACTTCATGGCTTATATCATTCTTAATTCTTCTCTGTAAAGCTTATCTCATTAGTTTTAAATTTAATTTCCCTGAAAATAGAGCTTAATTGATATAGAGTTAATAATTTTGACTATCATAAAAGTCTGACATTGTCATGGTTGGATGACTTAACAGTGGGAACTGATGCTAAGGATAAGGCTGGGCGATAGGAGGCCCAGAAGGTGAAACTTCAGGCTCTTCCTGACCTGAAACACACCTTAGATCAACGCTGGGTGCAAGCCAAGCATGCTCAGGTTGATACTAATGGGGTGCAAAACGCCCAGCCTCTTATCTCATCCCAGGCACTGAAACAAACGATTTACGTTATAAATGAAGATGGTTCAATTCAGTTAATTGGAGAGCAAGGGTTTGAATCCCATTCAAGTTATGAAATTTTAAGTTTGGATAAAATATGGCTTCTATCAATTACTCAAGTGAAGGCACTTTTGGTGTATTTTATGAAATTGGATGGAAGCATCTGTTTATTGGAACGTCAAGGCTTGGGCGCACTTCCGCTGAACCTGAATTTCCCTGGCCCACTTTAAATATGTTTTTTTGTGACCAACATTCCTTGTTGATCGACTTTCTTAAATAAAAATTAACCGTTATTTTACGTTTTACTCATGGTCCCTTGGGCGAACTTGGTGGTGGACCTCTTTGGGGAGGTCTTTAACTATGTGGGCCACTACCTTTTATCGCAATTTATCAAAATCCCAGGTGCTCCCTTGGGCCACCCAGGTCCCCTCCAGATCGAGGCACCCAAGCCCCCTGACGCCAAGTTACATTTGATTATGGACTCCCATCTGGGGTCCACTTAAGCGGTTATGTTCCTCACTTACCTGGTATCATATGTTGCGCTCTACACCCTCGCCTGGGGTACCTTTTGCACAGGCACCGTTTGAGGTGTATTCTTTCCCTTTTTCTTAACGGCTAGTTCCCTAGCAATGTGGGTTTGCATCCCACATCACCTTGCTGAGAACGAGAGAGTTACAGACACTCTCTTGACAGACATCCCCCTCTCATCCAGCTCATATGTCAAAAATCAGAGTCTCAGTACCAATAACTGCATGATAGCATGTCTGATAAAGACCTTCAGCACTTCCAAATGATGAGCAGATCTGCGAGATTAAACCTCTTCTATGGTCCTTCCAGGACTCATATCACAGTCAAGTGCCCATGGCCATTCCTTTCATGTAATTAAAAGAAATGGTATCCACCCCAACAAAACAAGGTTAGTGATTGTCTCAAATGACTCATGACCAATCCTTCCTCTATTGTCAACTTTAAAGTTAGACTTCAAAACTCTCTTGGATTTGGCTCAATCTGTGGATACTTCTACAATCATCATTGAACCTCCAGAAGCAATGCCCTCCACCCTTAATCAATTGTTTCTTGCCAGATTGAACTTGCTTCCGAAGTTTTTTTCTGACTCAGCCAGTATTAAAAACCAGCTGTTCTGTTAATTGAACTGGTCATTAAAAACTGTGAAAATTCTGAACTCCCCTATTCTGAATTGAGGACATGAGTAATTGTGGCTCTCTCCATAGCTCTGAAGCCCTCCAATCTTGAAAACATTCTAGATCAAGATGTTGCAGCCTATGCTCTTCACTTTGCCAGTTATTTCCTTTAAAGTTGGTCATGAAGCTACCAGCCTCTCCCAGCTCTTATCACTCCTTCTGCTTTTGCTTCCAAGAAGCTCATAGTCGTCATCAGCAGGATGCCATTTACTCCCTTCATAACTATCTCGTTCCTGGCGCAATCAATCAGTATCTTCCCCTGATGGCTTTTATTTGGGGCATAATTTGGCAACCCCCACCTAGCATCCCTTGCTTGATGCTGGCCCATATGTCCAATGTTCTTGATGAAGCCATCAGCAAGCGCTCAAGACCAATCTTCCAGCTCCAGTGCCATATTGGGATTACTTGGGGTTATTTGTCAACTTTCTCTTCTTATTCTGTTACTTCCCTCCCAATTGGGGTATCACATTTGGCAAGTACTGATATTTCCATTTCTCTTCCCCTAGTCGCATTCTCACAGGAATCCGCCTCCGCTCAACAAACTTGGCTTTGAGTAGGTCTAGCCCTTGCTAGCGTCTTATCTCACATAGATTTTGACTGTTTTTTACTCCTATTGCGATCCATCATTCCTACCCCATGAGGTGACCTAGGTGGAATCATCCCCAAGTTGTGGATAACTAATATAAAATTATAAAAATATAACTTTCTTCTGTGTTTTCTTTTAATTTTCCCACTATACCTTTAACAATATTTTACATTTTTCTTCTTTTTATATGGGACTTGACCTTCATTTTTGTTCAGAGGTCCATCTTTTTTATTTATCCCCCCAAACTGGTTCCTAGGTGTACTTATACCTACCAGTTTTCTATGGTTCAGAGGTCTCATTTTTTAAAACTTAACCACTAGTTTGGTTCAGCAGCCCTTTTTTGGACTTAACCAATTATCAGGACATAACCATCTTAATAGTTCAGCGGTCCCTTAATAACAGACTTTTTATTATTTTTTTCTTTTCTCCATCGCTATAAGTTCATATCATGGACTCAATTTACTATCCTTCCATATAAAGGGTCCTTATGGTATAGGCATCTGTTGCTATCTTAGAAATAATCTCTAACAGACCTGACAACAAAACATTTAATTTGTTTCTTCTCCCAAAACCATGAGTATTGCAATAGACAACTCTTTCACCCATTTGGTATTCTGGTAAGGCTGGTCAGTTCTTACCATCTGTCATTTTCTCTCTAATCCTTTTATAAGGTCATATTGAATGCTTGCGGTTGCATTTCAATCAAGATATTTGAGAATTGGTTCATGTACTTCTTGGCACTCATCCCCAATGTTGGTTCTACCACCCAATATAAAATTGGCGGCAACACGGCCTTTATTCCATATGTAAACTTAAACGGCGTGTAGCCATTGCCGTATGATGACTTATGCTGTAGAAAAATGTCACCAAACTAAGTTACATTCCTCATGTGGAAGTTCTCCCTGCGACCAGCTTCCTCAGAGTTGCAGCCAGAATCCCAATAACCCATTCTTCCAGTGCGTTCATTTCTGGCTGGGAAAATTACTGATACAACTCCTCACTTCCCCATTATCTCATTTATAAGCAGGATCACATGAAATAAAAAATTCGTTTCATGATTGCTCAACAATACCTGCGGGCATCTATGTCAATGTACTACTTGATCCAGAATAAACTTTTCAGCGCTTTAGCATCTACCTTTGCCAGGGCCTCCTTCTTGACCCATCTCATAAGATGGTCGATTGCAACAATGATGTATTTCTTCCCCCTCTACTCATGGTTGATTGTCCCATCACATCGATGGACACCATATGGCAATAAAATCCAGGGCAGGCCAGTCATTATCCAGTCATGTTGCTGTGTGGCTTGTGCAGCTGGCACTCCACACAACAAGCCAGATAATCCGCTACGATAAGGTTGATGGACTCCCAGTAGTAAAACTGGCGAATATGATCTGTAATCCTCAGGCCTCCATGCCTGACAACCTATGAGTGGCTTAAATGATAGCCGCTTGTTCCAACTGCTTTATAATTGTAATTGTTTCCCTTCAATCATCTTGAAAACTTGTACATCCATGATCTTGGTGTTTTATCACTTTTTAAAGTGCACCTTGGATGTCTCAGGTCTCATTCCAGATTTCTCCTTTGACCATTATTGTAAGGAGATTGTATAAAACTCTCCTGTTCCCAGCGTAGTAGTGCAAGGTGCACAGGGCCAACGCCAGTGAACTAGTCAATAGTACAAACATTACTAGAAACTAGAAGAGGGTACTTAAGCAATATTAACGTAGGTAAAGTCGTGTTATCATTAGAGTGAGTAACCAAACAAAAGCAACGCAGCACCTAATAGTAAGGTATAGGCGTCCTAGGTTGGAGGGAACCTGGTTAGCCAACGGTGCATGTGCGGATAGTTTAATTGTAGATAAAATTGCAAGGTAATGTAGCAAGACCTCTGTGAAGATGTTCATGCACAGGAAAGTCTAAGATAGGATAAAAAATGATAATGGTGTACTTTGTGAAGGGTTTATTGATAGTGAAGTCAACCAACGGGAGAGATTGGTCTTGACATAAGATATTTAAGGGATTTTGGAAAAACAATCAGTTGAGGGAAGCAGGTCTAAGCCAGGCGCACCAATAGGCACAAGCTTCCATTGGGCAATACACTATAATGGGGTTTTGACCATCCTTGGGTAATTAATTGCAGGAGAAGCTGACCTGAGCTGGAAATTCCGAAAACCAAATAAGTTTCAAGTCCCCATTCACCTAAAAACTGAAGTGAACTATTTTAATTCACCACAAAGCTAGTTCGTTTTAACACACCTGCTGTTATACAAGGCCAAAAAATTCTTGCATCCTTGGTACCAACCTAGGCATACTTTGCCTTGACCCAGAGTTGATCTATGGTATGCTTAAGGTCTTGGAGACCTTTCAACTTCGCCTTCTTGGCCTCCCAACATGCTGCTTTGTCTTTTACATTGGTCCCAATTATGATGTCATTTTCTAAACCATGACATTACCCTCCTCTTCTTTTGGGGCTTAACCCCCTCCAGGGGCTTGCGCCAGGGAAAAGTTCTTGTGTGCTGAGGCCAACTTCAATGCAGCCACAGTTTGCTTTGGTTGAGATCCAGCGGCCTGGGGAAAAACTTGTGGAAAGCTCAATAAGGTCTTGGGCATGTACACAGTCATGCGCTGGTACCCAATTGTTTTCTGCAGCATCAAATCCCTTCCAGGATACAAGGTACTCAAGCCTTCTTCTTAATTGGTATGGGGCTACGATCTTCTTTTTTTTTAGTACTAGATGGGGGCTACGATCTTCTTCACTTCCCACTCTGGCGCCCCATCCATGAGATAAGCCTCAGGAGTCTCTGGAGGGGGCCCTCAAACAACGTCAATTTGCTCTCATGAAAGACAGAAAAGATCCAAAACGAAGAGGGAATATCTAACTGGTATGAGGCGTGGCCCACCTTTCTAACCACGAGGTAAGGGCCAATCCTCTTTGGACCCAGCTTTTCGCATGGCAGCTTGATAGGTAGTTACAAGCATCAAGCATTACGAGATCCTCTTCTTTTTATGCTGGACCCACTCTCGCTTACCATCAGCGTTCTCCTTATATACTTGCATTGCCGCCTCCAAACTCGTGGAAACCCCTGAGTTACTTTCCTGATAGTCTTGGCAAAGCCTACCAGCGCTTCAACTTTAGATTCACAGCTGAGCCTCATGTTAAAGGCAGGGTTAATCCCATTGTTGGCGAAAAATAGGGAATAACTGATTAAAGAATGCAAAGTGTTGTTGTAGCAAAACTGGGCCATAGGAAGGTGAAAAACCCAATCTTAATGATCCGCGGCAGTGTAACACCGCAGGAACTGTTCCAAGCACTGGTTTACTCGTTCAGTCTGCCCATATGATTGGGGGTGATAGGCAGTTGAGCAGCAGGGGCGAATCTTGAGAGTCTCAAACAACTATTCCCAAAAGACGGAGGTAAATTGGGGTCTCCAATCGCTAATAATTTCTTGGGGGACACCATTAAGCGCAAATACATGAGTGACGAAAAGCCTAGACATCTCAGCTGCAGCTATTGTTGTTCTGCAAGGAATAAAAGTGGGCGAACTTCCTAATACGGTCCACTACCACCATGATGGCATCATAACTATCAGAAACAGGTAATTCCACAATGAAATCCACCAATAGGGAAGTCCAGGGCCCTTCAGCCTTTTGAACTGACACCAACAACCCCGCAAAGGTTGCTTATTTGGTTTCATATGATTGCAGATCAGGCACTCTTTACAATACCGTCCCACCTGATCAGGTAAGCCTTTCCAACTGGAAGTGCTTTGAATCGACTCCAAAGTCTTTGCTTTCAAGAATGACCAACAGTGATTCCATCAGGATGGTCCCAGATGATTTCCAGGCAAAGTGGTCCGGCAGGACCCATAGGCGCTCCTAAAACCACATCATCTCATCCTTTGCATGATAACCCCTGGTTAGATCCTCCTGATTTAGCGCGTTCTTGGCAATGACCATAGTATATTTGGCTGATAACAGATGAGAAAGGACTACCTTCCTGAACATATTGTATTCCTCCACATTTTCCAGAGGAGCAATCGCTGGCCTGTTGGCCGGGGGAGAGGGAAGTTGAGACACAATCATATCTGGTGGAATCATCAACTGGGTGTTATGAACATCTACCTCCTTTGTATCAGGAGCTAATGCAGGGTTGCGGCTCAAGGCATCCGCCAACCCATTCTCCTTGCCCTTGTTGAACTCATAAGAAAAGAGAATTGGGCAAGAGTCTCATGCCAACGGGTCTTCCATGGAGTTAGGACATGAGGTGCGCGGTTTTACAGTAAGGCATGGTGATCTGTACATATTGAAAGGTTGGGAAGAGCCATGCAAGTTATGGCGCCAATAAGTCAGCGCCTCCACCACTGCTATCAACTCTGTGTCATAAACGGCATAATTAACTCAAGCAAAGACATTTTCTTAAAAAATATGCCACCAGATGCTCTATCCAATCTTCGCCTACTTGTAACAAGGCAGCCACTATGGCGAAGTTGGAGGCATCATTAGACACAATGAACTCTTTTGAAGGTTTTACATGGCGAAAGACAGACGTTGCTAACAGGGTGCACTTTACTTCTTGGAAAGCATCCTCCAAAACGGGGAACCACTGAAGCACTTTTGCACCACTGGCCTTATACAAGGGCGCGGCCACCTCATAAATCTTTGGCATGAACTTATTGGGAAACGTACACGTCCCCAAAAAACTCCTCAAATCTTTAACTGAAGTGGGGGTGGGCTACTCCCGAATTTCCTTCTCCTTGTCTGGATTTATCATGTGTCCTTGATCAAACTCGACGTTGCCCAGAAAAGTAACCTGGGACTTAAAGACTCACATTTAATGATCTTTAGCGTAAGGCGGGCTGCCTTTAACTCTCCACCGCTTTCTGAAGGTGTACTGCATGGGACTCATGATCAGGGGAAAACACCAGGTATCAAAATGTAGGCAATCGCTCATACCCCCAGAAAGTCCCCCTAACGCTCATCAATGCGGCATTGAAAGATAACAGGGGCATTCTTAAGCCCAAAGGACATGATCTGAAACTGAAAAATCTCTTTTCTGGTACGGAATGTGGTTAACCACTTATATCCCTTCTTAATCTGGATCTGATTGAACTCATTGTGGCAATCCAGTTTGGAGAAGACTTTAGCCTTCTCTACATAGCGTGCAATCTGAGAATCCAAAGGGATGGGATAAAGCTCTGGTACAGTAACATTGTTTAGGTTCCCATAATCTACACAAGAGTATAAAGTTCCATCAGCTTTCTCCACAAAGAGAAGTGGGGAGCATACATGGGAGGTACGCTGAAAAATCGCGCCTTTGGCTAATTGCTCCTTAACCCACACATTTAAAGCCTCTTTTTCCCGGACAGTCAATGGGTAAATAGGGGAAGATATATGCACCAGATCCACAGTGAGCTTGAACTCACAATAAACTCAGAATGAACAGGCAGTGCGTTAGCTGAAGCCGCATCAAACAAAGATTCCAACCCCTCCAAACAGAAGGTAGGGGAACCTCCACAGAGGGCTTCAGCATAGGGGCAAGTCTGCGAGGGTAAATATCAGGCCAGTGTGGAAACTTTCCCTGAAAGTTGGCTTCAGCCAAAAGGACCACCAACTTGTTTTATTCTTCAAAGTGAGGGATATGGTATTTTCTTTCAAGTTGGTTCTGACGTCAAACCTTCGCCACCACTCTACACCCAAAATGATGGGGTACTAGAGGTTTTTGATAGCTTGGAAGTGGTCAGACAAATAATAGTTGCCAACTTGATAGTCCACTAACCCCATGATCTTCAGCGTGGGAATACCTTGAGACACCCCTCCTCTAATCATACCACCTGATATGTAACTCAGCTCAAGGTAGTCTACTAGGATTTGGTCCATACAATTTTCAGAGGCGCCAGTATCCAACATAACAGCGGTACTGATTTTCCCTAAAGGGGATGAAAGGGTAGCAGTTAGTAGAAAATAACCAGAATGGTCTTTATATTAAATCTGAAAACGCCAGCAATTCATCATTAAACTCTTCATCTGGCATCAACATGTCTCCCTGGTATGTTTTTGAGTCATAAAATGGATAGAGCATTTGGCCACTCTTACTACTGAGGCCACATATCCCACCATATCTTCAGCAGTGGCATGAACATTTTCATATTGTAAAAGCAGTATCTTTCCAACCTCCTGAGTGCTGCGGATCATGGAAGAGGTCAAGTGGGGGTCCTCTGGGGTAATTTGGTACACAGGAGTAGGTTCTATATCTGAGCCATAAGAGAGTAAATATGGTTCAGAGGTATATAGATTTTTTCGTTAAAAAACGCGTTTTTAGACGCAAACGACCCTATTCCCATTACAGCAACGGATTGGCTGACGTTATCCAAGGCCATCACCCCCTGTCCCATCTTTGAAGATTCTTCTGGCATCATCTTAACGTGCTGCCATAGTAAACCCCATTTATTATATTTCTATTATTGATTTGGCAAAAGTCAGTGGATCACGACTTCTGGACCATGAAGCATCTATATCCACCATGTATGAGCAAGAAGGTTGGGTACTTTTCAGTTGGAGGCAGCCAAAATAAAGCCAAAATACTCCAACCTTTGGGAAAGAGAGGAAAAAGTGGTGCAGCTGAACATGGCTGATGCCCACAGCTGGCACACACCATTTATGCTTTGTGAAAGTCTCACATGGAAAAGTTCATGCACATAAAAGAAAGTGGTGGTTGATTAATATAAGGAGAGTGTCTATAACTCTCCTGTTCCCAGCGTGGTAGTGCAAGGTGCACAGGGCCAACGCCAGAAAACTAGTCAATAGTATAAACGTTACTAGAGCCCAGCAGAGGGTACTTAAGCAATAACAACGTAGGTAAAGTCGTGTTATCATTAGAGTGAGTAACCAAACAAAAGCAACGCGGTGCAAAGAGTAGTTAAGTATAGGCGTCCTAGGTTGGTGGGAAAATGGGCGGCCCATCAATGCATGTGAGGATAGTTTAATTGTAGATAGATTTACAAGGTTATAGTAGCAAAAGACCTCCGCGAAGAGGTTCATGCACAGGAGGGTCCAAGATAACATAAAATATGAAAAAGGTGTACTTAGCAAAGGGTTTATTGATAGTGAAGTCAACTAACGGGAGATTGGTCTTGACATAAGATATTTAAGAGATTTTGAAAAAAACAATCAGTTGAGGAAAGCAGGTCTAAGCCAGGCGCACCAATAGGCACACGCTTCCATTGGGCAATACACTATAATGGGGTTTTGACCATCCTTGGGTAATTAATTGTAGGAGCAGCTGACTGATCTGGAAATTTTACTACCCAAAATGGGTTTCAAGTCCCCGCACACCTAAAAACTGAAGCGACCTATTTTAATAAAACGCAAAGCTAGTTTGTTTTAACACACCTGCTATTATACAGGGCCAAAAATCTCTTCCATCCTTGGGACCAACCTGGGCATACTTTGCCTTGACCCAGCGTTGATCTATAGTATATTTGATGTCTAGGAGGCCTTCTAACTTCACCTTCTTGGCCTCCTGACATGATGCTTTGTCTTTTACATTGGTCCTAATTATAATTTCATTTTCTAACCATGACAATTCTCTGAGATAGCTCATCCACCTGCTGGTATACCACTTGGACCATTGGTAAACTTGATAAGCCATCCATGATCTGATGAGAAGCTCCAGCTCAGTGGACTATCATATAATTGTAAGCATGTAGCTTTAGTGCCCATCAATCCAGTTATCCTTCTGGTTCTCTTAAGTTGTGTAGCCAACACAACGAGGAGTGGTCCATCACCACTCTGAAGTGCGTTCCACGAATATAAACCCAAAACTGTCTAAGGCGTAAATTACCACAAGTCATTCACGCTCAGTCAAAGTGTAATTCCTCTCAGCTGCTGAGAGTGTTCGGCTCAAATATGCTACTGGATGTTTATCCCTGAGTTCATCCACTTGGCTCAGGATGGCGTCAATTGCCGTTAACAAAGCATAGGTTTTTATTATAAATTCTCAATTGAAATTTGGGTATTTCAAAATCAGAGAATCTATTAGATACTGAAGTAATTCATTAAAAGAACTCTGGGCCTCTTCACTCCAAACAAAGCCTTTTTTAGATCCTTCAATAAAAGAAAAAGGGCTCATCAATTCTTGCAAAATTTCAAACAAATCTTCTAATGTATCTTACCATTTTAAGGAACACTTGGATTTCGGACACCCCTTGGTACAGCCATTCACTCTATGGCTTCAATTTTATGGGCTTGTGGCTGAAGTCCACTAGAGTTGATTATGAATCCCAGATATTTCAACTCTTTCTAGAAGAAGTGGAACTTCCTTGGCTTGATCTTCATGTTAGCCGTAGATAGTCACTTGAAAACTTCCTCCAATTGGTGTAAATGGTCAATGAATGTCCTACTGAGCACATTTATATTGCCCAAGTACACCAGGACGCATGACAACTTTAAGTCGTTTAAGATTGCGTCCATGGCCCTCTGAAACGTTGCATGCGTATTGCATAGACCCTGGGGCATCCTTATCAGTTGATAAAGCCCCTGAGCAGTGATAATTATGCATTTCTATTGGTCTTCTCTTGGAAAATCAATTTTTCAATATCCCAATATCAGATCCATTGTTGAAAAATACTTCGCTTCTCCCAATCACACTAGTGCTTCATTGATTCATGGTAGTGGATACAAATCCTTCTTTGTAATCTTATTCAGCTTCCAATAAACAATCACCACCCAATTAGAGCCGTCCTTCTTATTCACAATAAGGATGGGGCTCACCCAGGGACTTGACAATGGAACTAGAAGCCCATGCTTCATGAGTTTACTATTTCTTCCTCCACTACTTCTTTGGCCGCCTTTTACTGTCAAATTGGTCTCATTCTTTTATCAAATGTTTTCCAGTATTGACCCTGTGGATCACATTCTTCAAACATCATAAATTGTGGTTGTCCTGGGTAAGTAATTCCTAATACTCATCAAATAGCTCAAGCACCTCATCCTTCTGTCTGTCCATCAGATCAGTGAGTTGTACTCGATTGACTAATAATTTTACTTTTGGTCACCCTGGCCAGTAATCCCATTTAACAAGGGTTCCAAAATTGTGGAATTTTCTCAATTCTTCTGTTGGGATTCAATGAACAAATGCAACGATCTGATTCTTCTCAATCTTTATCAGGTTTTCACTCAAATTTGCCATCAGAACTCGAATTTATCCATGGCCTGGCATAATTATTCCAGATACCCAAGGCTCTACTCTTGACTTCTTCCAGGGGCTTCCAACCTCTCCATAAAGCAGCTCAGATATCTCTAATGTCAATTCTGTGTCAAATATTTATCTGTGATTCCAGCGGTATGGTTCTCAAGCTCTTAATCCTAAATGGAATTCCCTAATTTTCCAGGATTTCCATTGACATTTTTCATTGCTTCTGGCAAACTAATTTGGTACCAAATTGGGATAATGACGCCATTGTAGATCGGATTATGAAGTTATTTCTCCTAGTCAGTGGAGCTTCCCCATCTTTCTGATAAACCAATGGTAACGTCTGACCCAATATGGTCAACGTATTATCCTCAAAGTTACATTTAAAGCCATATTTTTGTAAAATCTCCATCTCAATCAGAATATCATGGTTTGGTTGGCCAAAACAATTGCTGGGGTGGATACCACTAAGGATCCAAAGCACATTGGTAGAGTGCTATACGCTCCACAGGAGATGGTGGTATTCAGCCCAGCTGTCCCAAATTCTTTCTTGTGCTTTAAATCAGGCGAGATCCTCATCTTCTTAACCAGCTTGGTTAACACAATATTGATGGGCGTTCTACTGTCAACTATCGCCTGCATCTTTACTGTAAGTCCAGGGGAACGTTCCCTGTGCATGGATCAGGCGATTTTCCAATTTCTGAATAAAAAGGCTCTGAAGAGGGTGGCTGTACCCCTCATCACCCAGTGCAACTTTGCCCACATGGTAGATGAGCGCTGGGTAACAGCACTATCTCTTAAAATTCTTCCCCAGTACCTCACTCACCTCAGCCAAACTTGTCCGCCAAATTGAGGAAATCTGTGCCAAGATTACCTAAACAAATTGAAAGGTCCAAAACTGATGGGAATAAAGCCCAACAATTGTAAGTATAGTAAAAAGGGTCAAGTATTGAATTATCAGCCAGAATAGCTGACAGTTTTGACTCAGACAGCAGTACAATCGCTGATGCCAAACACCCCTCAAAATCTTCAGGAATGATCCCCAATTTGTAGATGGTATATTCGAGAACTATTGCAAACAATTAGAAACCCCTATATAATGAATCAGGAGTTGGGATCAACATAACTCATTTGATCAAACAAATGCCCCAGCGACCAGACATTGGTGGGTTGGGCATCCCAAACCTGTTTCCTATTAATTGGGACCTCCCCTATCTGGGGTGGCCCTGGGGAATTCCTGTTGATCATCAGGCCAGACACCATCATGCCAACTGACAAAAATGCAGTTGATTCTCAGTCCAGGCATTTGTGGTCAAACTGATAGCAACTCGGCCTGCCACTGAATCCTTTGATGTCAGTTTCAATTGAAATTATCTGCTTCATTTCCCAAAAATTCTCCAGTTTAGGTCAAATTTGAGGGTCCTGATCCCTTTTTGACTATATGGTTTATAATTGTTGTGCTTTATTACCATCAGTTTTAGACCTTTTGACTTTGATTCAGTAATCTTGGCGCAGATTTCCTCAATTTGGTGGACAAGTTCAGCTGGGGTGAGTGCGGGTACTGGTAGAGGAATTCTAAGATGAAGTGCTGTTACCCAGTGCTCAGCTACCATGTGGGCGAGGTCACCCTGGGTGAGGAGGGGTACAGCCACCCTCTTCAGACCCTTTATATCAGGAAATGGGAAAATCGCCCAATCCACGCACAGGGGACGTTCCCCTGGACTTACATGTACTCAATTTAACCAGAATATCTATATACGTACACTTGGAGTATTGTAAAATCATATTTACTGAGTGTATAGCAGCATTATTTCTGAATTGAGGGTGTAAATTATCTGCTTGGATAGATCAGGAAATGATTCCTTGATTGCACTAAGTGGGATAGACAGGTTTGCCTCATTTAATTTAACTTCAGTCAATTTTTCCAGATTCTACATGGCTTAAATCTAGTCCACCAGTTGCTGCACATATAGCCGAGAAACTTCCTTAATTATTTTTGGGTCAATCTCCTTTGCTCCTGATCTGGTTACATCGTTCACATCTAAATTTACCACTTGATATAACTGATCCTGCAAGTCATCATTGACAAACAGATCACTAATGTCAATTTCTTCTTGCATAATTTGGAGGAGAACGGGTTTTTCCACAGCTCTAGACTGTTCCCCATCTAGGCCAGGGCCCTTTTCATGACTCCCGTGTAGGTTTAGACTCTTTTGCTTGGACCTCATTGATCTGTTCTTCAGACTTCTTGCAGTGCACAGTGAAGTGTCCTTTTCCTCCGCACTGGAAACAGCGTTTTTCTTTATTGATCTGCTTGAACTCTTTGGGATTATTTCCCAGCACAATTCAATTAGTGGATTCCTTAGCGCCCTTATTCCCCTTTATGGGATTCTAATTTCATACTGGATTTGGTTTAAAACTTCTATTTGAAGCATTAAAAGTAGATCCTAATACTATCAAATGATCCACCATCTGCAAGGTGGTAAATTTTGTTGCAAACATTGAAGACATCATTTGATGCAAATTATGATAGGTCTGAAGGGTTGCTTACAGTGCAATCTGTGCATCAAAATTTACCCAGCACTTTTGCTCCAAACTCTGTGATGCTTGATAGAAGTGATTTGTAAAACTCGCCAAGGATTCATCCTTCTGAAATTTGATTCCTATGAATTCTTACTTGTGCTTTGACTTGTTCGTAGGACTTCATAAATTCTTTCATAATGGCTGCCTTGACCTCAGAGTATGACCAGTTGTCTCCCTCTAAATGGGGCAACACTAGGTTCTGACAATTATTATCCAAGCAATTCATCACCATCAAAGCATTTTGACAATCACCATAAGTGAACATTGTCATGTCAAATAATCAGAAAAATGCATGGGCATTATCCCTATGGAAAGTAGGTAACTTTGGCGTAGCTTTAAATTCCTCCAAAGTTTCTGTAGCCACCACTCTTGGTTTGGATACTCAACTAACCTGAAAAGTAATCTTGGGAGTCATCTCCAAAATGGTTGTGAAAATGGGAAGCATATTTTTGGAGTATTCGTTTTTCCAACTGGAGATCTTGGGATCCTCTCTTTGGCGTGATTGCTTCATATGGCTTACATTCACATTTGCGAGGCTTCAACTCCTCTACTTGCTTAATCAGCTGCTCTATATCTTCACTGAATGCCTTTAATCAAATGCAATCCGCTTCACACTCCGTTTAAAGAATAATACTTCTCAAACTAAATCTCCTTCCTTTTTCTTCAATGACATTACTTTTCCTAGTAACTCATTGCTAAAACTAGTGACATTTTCGACTACTTCCTTAATCTTGGTAATTTTCTCCTCCAAGGCAGTAAATTCTTGATGATCCGCAGAATTCAAGGCGTTCTTGTTGATGGTTGCCAACTCCATCCAAAGTTTCCTAACTCATCCTTGCAAGACATCTTGTCCTAGCCATCTAGTACTAAAAAAAAGACATCTTGTCCTAGTATCCTACTCAACTATGGCCCCTTTAGTGAGCACCAATTGTTAAAATTTAAAGGATATCACTGCTCATTCACAAATATAAATCATTAGAATTTATAACTTCACAGGTTCAATGTTGTGCAATCCTCATGTTATCTGATAAGTATATATATGATTTATAATAGTATGAAGACTAGTATCCATAGTTAAATGGATCATTAGTGTTAGGTCCAACGCTTGACCAGTATTCCTCCTTGAAATACTCTAGATGTCCTCAGTAGTAATTTATTCTCTTATCTACCTAACTTGATCCACGTCAGATCCTAGTTTACTACTTTTCTCTGGTGACACACAGTCAGCAGCAATTCTTATCTTAGCTCAGCTTCTCTACTATGTATCCTTGATTCCTACTCTTTATCCTTCTAAAGAGTTCCAATTAAAGCACACAGAAATAATTAACTTGAAGATGAATAGAACTAATGAATTCTGCTAAAATATCTTTTATATTAATTGAATTCTCAGGGGAATTTATAGAGAGTATTAAGCGCCCAACCCTCAGTTGGCACCTCAGTAATGAAATGGAAGCCTTTGCCATTGAATTACCCTTTGTCACCCCATCAGCTATTATCTTTCCCATCCTGGTTAGGATTCTCTCATCGGACATCCTCAAGACTTAATGGAAAGAGTCAGAAAATATGTCCCTAACGTTTTCTACTCAATCCCAACGAACCAACCATATCTGGCAAGCAACCTGCTTAGGTAATGGGACTTGTTACTCATTAATGCAGGTTGCAAACCAACAGATCAAATTCTTAGTTGCAGATGGCATCACTCACCTTTCAACTTGCTCCTTAAATTCCCAATCAGTCAGTGATGAAACCTTACCAATCCCAATCAGTACATCTGATAGTTAATCAATCAACTATCAGATGCCACCATTTCATTGGCAACTCTGCCCAATGAGATCTTAAGCATTCACCTGGATTGATCCCCAAAGGATCCAAACCAGGAGAATTACCTAAAATCCCCCAATCACTGTTAACCCAAAATTGGGGTCAACCAATATCCAATTCACTCACTATAGGGAATTATCCCTAGTACCCCTAGTAATCTAGATGGCTGGAAATGTGGGCAAAAATCTCAAAAAGCCATCAAACTCCTTTTATAGAAAAATAAAATAATTGTATTACTATGTAAAATAAAGGTCTTCTAAAAGTTTTTGCTCTATATTATTAAAAGCAAGGAAAATATAGGAGAATTCAGCGCCCAACTCTTCCATTGGCACCCCAAAAGGAATGGAAGCTGTCACTAATGAATTTAACCCCCACAAATTGCACCAATGATGAATTGTGCATCTGCACATCCATTCACCACGTTGGTATCCATCCTCAACTAGATTATGATCCGCCATGGGCTGGATTTAAAGGTAGCATATCTTATGCCCTCATCTAACCCCAGAAAATTAACACCATAAAATTAGCAGTTTGCATAGGTAATAGGACCTTACCTATTAATAGCAGATTGCATTTCCTTAAAATCTAACCTGCAAGTTGCTACCAAAAGCATTGTCAACGCCAGCAACTACAATAAACCCTTATCAATTGGCAAAAAACTCCAATCAACTCATACAGGATAATTCAGCTTTTAATGGTTAAATAAATAAATAATCAAACAACTTGTTAATTGCCAGGGACCCTTCCAATGGAACATCAATATACTGGTGGAATTGAATTCTAGAAAATTGTCTTTATTCTTTAAGGAATTACAATCTACAATAATTATCATATAAAAGGTTAGCTCCCACATCCAATAAAGGTTTTATATGTAAATCAAACCCCAGTGGAGAAAAACGAATCCTCTATTTTATTAATTAAGTGGGTAATGTGGCCACACTGAAAACCCAACAGCACCTATTATGACATTACAGGCTTCTAGTTAATTTTGGGTTATTCCCTAGACTTAATCAGTCATAATACCTCCATTGTTTTTTTCTTGTCAGCTAATACAATTACACTATAGTTCTAATTGCTTGATATTTCATCCAATTGTTTATATCTGTTGACTAAGTTTGTGGTTGAAGTCTACCACATGCCATTTACTTTAAAGCTGTTCTCCAGTTATTGTACAAGGATTTCAGAGCATCTATACTAGGTTGGTTTAGATGAGGGTGTGACAGCTTAAGGCCAGCCTGATCTGCACATCAACCTCATGAATATCAGTTTTAATTCATGCACAAATTTGGAGGTTGGATTTTGAAAGTTGGACCAATCAGGGAAACCACTAGTTATGGAAGTCGTAGGTAAGAATTTGGGGATTTAAGAATGAGGACTGATCCAGCATATCAAACGCCTGGTGTCTTAAATCCTCCAAGTTTTTATTACGTGGGACTCAAGATTTTCACGTGCAACCATGTGGATGTCACTTGAGACCTTAATCTAGGGCTTTAATATATTAAACTATTGAAAATTTTTTTAAAAATGAGAAAATGGCAACTGCAAATACAGTTTTGTTTTCTCAATAAGAAGACTACAATAAAAAATTAGACTGCTTGCTTTAAATTTAGTTTATCTTATAAAAAAGGAATTTTGGTCAGAATAATATAAACTTTGAGCTCAGCAAGTGATCTAGGCCAGGCTTTGACCTTGTTTATGGCACTATCTTGGGGAAAGGCCTTACTGCTCGTTTGCAGCATTGCCAGAACCCTAGTTTATGAATGCATAGGGAATTTTGGAAATGGCGTGCAGGTGAGAGGGTGGCTCTCCGCAGGACTATCAGTCATGTGGTTGGTGACATGGCTGGTGCTGCCCAACTCATTTGTCATGTATTGGGAAGAACCTATGCGTTACATAAAACAAAACTCAAATGCATTCCTCTCTGTCTTGTGGGGGGCCCAGGAAGAAGCGGTGTTTACCAATGGAGAGGAATGGAACTGACATCTCTTGACCGTGGTTATTAGGGATTTTTGTTGGCATTTTTGCTATGTGAAGTGGGTCAATTATGGGGGCAACAAATCAGCAAACCATTGTGGTCCAGGCGAAACCTAAACCACCCAATGGTCGAGTGGTGTTATCCATGGAGGCGTTGGATAAACTTCATTAGGTAATGGTGCAGATCCATTTCCAGGCACGGTTGACACAGGCAACAGGGGGAATCCCTTCTCGCGCTCCAACTAGCTCAGATGGTGGATGCATTACCCCCAAAATTGGCGGAATGGTTCCAGGATCTCATTGAGTAGCAGGAGAGTTTGCCAAATTCTATGGAGGAGTGTGTGGAGTTGATTGACCAGGCAGCATGTCCATATAAAGCAAAAGAGGAGGCCTGGTCAGCATTATTGACAGTCAGCCAGGGTTATAGCTCTGTAGAAGAGTATGCGCAGGTCTTCCATCCACTGGCAAAGGAAGCACAGGTTATGGATGCCCAGTCCTCATGAATGTTCCTCCAGGGGTTGCAGGAAGATTTGCTGGCAGCCTTGGCAGCAGCAAAGGTCCAAGCGACACTGGGGGAGGAATTGTATTTAGCATTTTAAGTCAAAAAACAATTAGCACTGGCATGGGACCTGTGGGAGTAATCAATGTCACCGGGAAAGGGACAGTTCCCAGTAAGCAGCCGTTCCAGCCAAGGGGGTGGCACCCAGCCCCAAGACACGTGGGAAATGTTTCATGGTTGAATGGCTTGATAGTAGGCACCAACCCCAAGGATAAGGCTGGGCAGCAGGAGGCCCAGAAGGTGAAACTTCAGGCCCTCCCTGACCTCAAGCACACCTTAGACCAACGCTGGGTACAAGCCAAATATGTCCAGGTTGGTACTAGTGAGGTGCAAAACGCCCAGCCCCTTGTTTTAGCCCAGGCGTTAAAACAGATGAGCTATTTAATAAATGAAGATAGTTCGATTTGTTGATTGAGGAATGGGGGTTTGAAACCCATTCCGGTTATAAAATATGCGTTTGGGTAGAATACAGCTTCAATGAACTACTCAAGTGAAGGCAGTTTTGGCATATTCTACCAATTTGGACGGAAGTATTTGTAAATTGGGGCATCAAGGCTTGTGCCACTTCCACAGACCCAGAATTACCCTGACATTGTTTAAATATGGTTTTCATGACCAACATTCCTTGTTAACAACTTTTCACAAATAAACTTTCCTTTTTTTACGTTTTATTTATGGTTTCTTGGGCGAACCTGGGTGCAGACCTCTTCAAGGAGGTCTCCAACTACGTTGGCCACTACATACTATCCCAAATAACAAAAGTTTCAGGTGCTCCATTGAGCCACTCAGGTCCCCTCCAGATCGAGGCACCCAAGCCTCCTAGCACTGATTTACACTTGATTATGGACTCCCCTTTGGGGTCCACACAAGTATTGTTGTTTATCACTTACCTGATACTGTATACCGCGCTCTACACCCTTGCCTTGGGTCCCTTCTATACTGGCACCATTCGTGGTGCCTTCTTTCCCATTCTCTTAACATCTAGTTTCCTAGCAGTGTGGTTTTGCATCCCACACCACCTTGCTGGGAGCGATAGAGTTACATACACTCTCTTGACAAAATGTTCAAGGGGGAGGGCGTCCAGGGAGTATGTCTAAATTTCCATCAATCAACTTGTAAGTGAAAGACTTGTCAAAGAAACAAATCGCCTTCTTCACTTTATTCTCGACTGTTTATCCCCATAGAGTTGCATACAGGTGGGGGAATGGAAAGGGCAATGGCCCTGATAGATACTGGTGTGGAAGAGAATTATGTTGAACTGCCATTGGCAGAGCATTTATAGCTGCAGGTGTAGGAAGAGCTGGTGGTGGTTTTTGCCAATGCCTCAAAAAGGGCGCCATTGTGACGCATATGCCCTTTAGTGAAGGTGCAGCAGGCCCCATTCAGGTTTTGGACGCTGTTTTATGAAATTGAGAACTTGACCCAACCATTAGTGTTTGGGATGCAGTGGTGGCATCAGTTCAAACCCCATATCAATGTGCCTTCTGAGACCATAACTTTGTACCCAAGAAGGGGTCCACTGATGAAGTGGAGACTGTTAGTGGGGAACCAGAAGTTGTATGAGCCTTGAACCCTGGGGGCCATGCATGAAGAGGTCTTACCAGCAGAATACCAAGATTTTGTGGGGGTCTTTGGTTAAAAAAGGATTTGCTGTTTTCCCCCACTGGGCCATTTGCATTCTCTTTCCGGTTTAAGGAAGGGTCTAAACTTCCCCGTGGATGCCCAGTTTATCCGTTGAATGAACGAGCCAAGGTCAGATTAGAGGACCACATGAGTTCAATGCTGAGTGAAGGTTTGATCAAGCCATCAAAATCATCTGTGCTATCTCTGGTGTTTCTAGCGCCCAAGGCGAGCGAAGAGTTATGGCCATGCATGGACTACTGTAGGTTAAATGAGGTCACAGAACTGGATCCTTATCCAATGACGCTAATGGAAGATATCTTGCCGATGGTCACAGGATGCAACATTTTCACCAAGTTTGATTTGGCAGATGCATTCAACCAGGTACCTATGAGGCTGGAGCACCAAAGATACACAGCATTCAAGTGCCACCTTGTATGCTCCAATACTGAGTTATGCCATTTTGTCTGCGCAATGCCCTGGCAGTATTCCAACAATTGATCAACCAAGTACTCTGTCCTTTGATTGGCTGGTGTTGTATCGCTTATATGGATGACATTCTGGTGCTCTCACATTCCAAGGAGGCTTATGTACAGGATGTGCAAGAGGTCCTGAAGGCATTGGCTGAGGTAGGATTATGGCTGAAGCCTTCAAAATGTGAATTTAACCAGGAGTCGGTCAGGTTCCTAGGGAATTTGATAATCGGGAAAGGCCTGGGGGTATGCCTCAATAAGATCTAGGCAGTGCGCATGGAAGGCTCCAACCAATCAGACAGGGGTGAGGAGTTTTCTGGGGATAGTAAATTTCCTCAGGCGGTTCATTAAGAATCTATTGGAGTTAGCCTTGCCACTTACATGACTGATATGGAAGATACCGTTTGTGTGGTAGAAAGAAGAGGAGCTGCCATTCAACCTACTGAAAGAGAAGCCCATTTTGGCACCAGTCCTTGCCCATCCAGATTCTGGAAACCCTTATGTGGCGGAAACAGACGCCTCAAATTTCACATTAGGAGCAATACTTCTACAGAAGGGGGAAGATAGGTTGGAGCATCTAGTGTTATTTCAGCCAGAAAATGATTCCTGTGGAATTTAATTACCCGATATATGACAAGGAGCTACTGGCAGTGGTTGCAGCACTGCAGGAGTGGCACACCACTTGTTGTACACCAGTCACCCCTTCATAGTAAGTACTGACCATTGAGCACTAGAATATTACTGAGAGCTTAGGAAAATGAATCAGCGGCAAGCCCGTCGGAACATGGAGCTGACTTGATATAATTTCTGAGTGGAATACCATCCAGGAGCCGTTAGCACCAAAGCAGATTGGTTGAGCCAGGATACAGGGCTAGCGTACAAGAAGGCAGAGTTGGAGAAGTACAAATAGCAACCATGTTCCAGGAAGACCAATTTTACATGATGGTGAATGAGGAGGATGAACTGGAGAGGAAAATCCAAAGAAATCAAAAGAGGATACTATTCAGCAAGCAGTTATGGGTGGAAATGGCAGAGGGCCATCAGCACAGCCATCATCATACATATGGGAAGAAAAATGGAATTATATGTCACAACTTGCGGATATGGGTTCTGAGCCCATCACTGCAGAAGGAAGTGCTGCAGGCATCGCATGACCACCTGCTGGTGGGACATCTGGGGGTTGCAAAGATGGTCAACTTGGTGTATTGGAAGTATTCAAAGCCCAGACTGCAAAAGGATAAAAAATATGTGGCAGAGTGCTTGGTTTGCACACATTTGAAGCCCTTGTAAAAGCAGCCCATGTGTAAGTTAGTCCCACTCCAAATTCTAAGTCAGCTATTGGGGTTGGTCATCGTGGATTTCTTTACAGGGGTTACCTAAGGTCCTGTGGAATGATGCAATAGAAGTTGTCATCGATCAGTTAACAAAATATGCCAAGTTTTTCCTATGTACCTCAAAATTTTCCGCCAAGGACACTACAAGAGTTTTTATTGATGAGATATTCACCCATCATGGACTACCAGAAGAGATCATTTCAGATCATGGTCCCCAATTTGTATCAAAATTCTGGTCAAGTCTGCTAAGTAATTTAAGGATTTGCCCGTGTAGGTCTTCAGCTTATCATTTACAGTACAATGGGAAAACAGAAAGGGTAAAGACAGATATTGGAGCAATACATCCAATACTATATCTCAGATTGGCAGGATTATTGGGTTACCTGGATTAGACTCACTTAGTTCACTTACAATAACCACCACCAATCGTTGATGGGAATGCCACCATTCTTTGTGAACCATGGATCCAATCTAGCGTTGGATGGGGTATCAAACGGTGGATTATGCCAGGGGGTGGACGAATTATCCCAAAGAATGACTGAGATCAGAAGTAAATTGAGAAACAACCTGGAGCGTGCCACAGCACAACAAAAATGGTATGAAGATTGATGAAGATTGCTAGACTCATCATCAACTCCAGGTAATTGGGTATTGGTGGCAGCGAAGAATTATGTGGTACTGATAATGTCTGATAACTTGGACTGAAGTTCTTAGGCCCAAATAGGGTGATTCAGGTTGTTAACAAGGTGGCATTTGAATTAGACCCTCTGTTAGGGTTGAAAGCCCATCCAGTTATCCATGGTTCTCTATTTTGAGGATTCTGAGGGCAGGGACCAGTGCTGCCTGGGCCACTGAACCCATGGGAGGAGAGTAACCAGTAATATGAGGTCAAGCAAATCCTGAGGGAGCGTTGGGTCAGGGGTCGCCAGCAATTTCTGGTAAAATGGAAGGCATACCCGGTGAAGGAAGCGACCTGGCAAACACCCAAAGAGTGTACACGCTTCCCTGAGAAGATCTGGAAGTTTTTGAATTTACAGGGGGTGATGTGACAGATTAAGGCCAGCCTGATCTGCACATCAAACTTGTGAATATTGTTTCAAATTTGCGCACAAATTTGGAGGTTGGATTTCAAAAGTTGGACCAATTAGGAAAACTACTTGTAACGGAAGTTGTAGGTAAGGATTTGTTGATTTGAGAAAAAGGGCTGATCAAGTAAAAAACACACGGTGTTTCAAATCCTCCGAGTTTTTGTTATATGGGACTCAAGACTTTCATATACAACAATGTGGATGTCACTTGAGAGCTTAATCTAGGGTTTTGATATATTAAACTATCAAAAATGCTTTAGAATGAGAAAATGGCAACTGCAAAAACAGTTTCGTTTTCTCAATAAGAAAACTAAAATAAAAAATCAGATTGCTCGCTTTAAATTTATTCTATTTTATAAAAAGGAATTTTGGTCAGAATAACCCAAACAATGAGCTCAGCAAGTGAGCTAGGCCAGGCTTTAGCCTCGTTCATGGCACCATCCTGGGGACAGGCCTTACTGCTCACTTACAGCATTGCTGGAACTTTGGTCCATGAATGTGTAGAGAATTTGGGAAATGGCGCACGGATGAGAGGAGTGGCTCTTCATGGGATCATCAGTCATGTGGTCAGTGACATGGCTGGTGCTGCCCAACTCGTTTGTCACATATTGGCAAGAACCTGTGCGTTACAGAGGATACCCCAATGGTAGAGTATGGACTCAACAACCACTGCCTCCTAAGTTTGATCCTGGTAGATGAATTTTGGGTAGAGGACAGTTATGACTGTGTTGGCATTGCACACCGTTGCCCCAAACCAAGATAGTGAATGTTAGGCAGTCCATTAAGTTCCTGGCCTATAGTTGCGCCGCATTTGGACGTTTCATAAGTTTTATCCTCCTTTCTCATTAATTAATTCCCCATTAATCAGTTTGGTATCCCATCTAGTACTAAAAAAATCAGTTTGGTATCATCCCCAGGTCATCCCACCACAAGTAAATTTAAAATTTTAAAGCTTTTTGGGTTTGATTAAACACTTTCACAATTAAAGCATTTTATCAAACTATGGTCAATTGATAATTGCTTACATATAGTTGAAAATCTTTAATAAATTATTGTCCAAAATGCTCACCGTTGGTAATGTAGAATAGGTATCTGGTTAAAATTCATTTCATGAGTCATCCATAATCCAGAAATAATTGATCCTGGTTATGCCAATATTAAAAAGGTGAATGAATAAGGTCAATAGTCTCATGGCTAATGATTTGGAATCTACACAATAACAATTTTAATATGTCCGATTTAATTGGTGTGGTGAAGGAATAGGAGTCATATCTATCTAATTGAGGCATATAGCTCCATATCATTTCATCCTGGTCTAGCTGAGAAGGACTGGGTGGATTGATATAGAGCATAATAGATTAGACATTGATGTTACCTTCTTCTCTCAGGTTAGGATCCATGTTAGTTCATATTGATACTCGTGAAATGGTTTGAATGCGCCCCCTGTAGTGAGCACCACATGTCATGGATGACAAATGGTCACTACCACTCAGGGTTAAGTTTATACTTGGAACTTATTGGAACTTCCTCAACCAATAGACCTCTTTCCCCTGAAAAGGTCTTAATCCGCTGGATCTTGTATAGAAGCATTACAAGATACTTGATTATTAAAGTTCCTAGTATAGTAAACTCTAATCCAGGAACAACTCTAAAATAATAGATGAATCTGGGCAAGAGATGATTTTTTTTGACTATCCTGGGGCTTATTTATAGCCACCCTCCTAGCCATATAACAAAGATAGCCGGATTTTGGGTTTACCATCAACATTGAGTACAATGAGTAAAACGAGTTAAATTAGTATAATGAGACCCATGTTTGAAAAGGACTCATAAGAGGTTGAGGAATGGCATGTAACAATTCTGGAATGGCGAAGGTTTTAAATTGGAAGCCAGATAGCAACGAGATTTGATGACTATTCATTCATATTCATTCTAGTTTCGCTTAATTATGACAAAAAAGTAAGGATGGTTGGATATATTAAGTTGATTCAACACCTTTGATAACATATATCATCAGTTAGAGAAATTTTGATGCCATTATTACAACAATCGCTTTGTCAATTGGGTGGTTCCACAGTAACTGCAAGTTTGTTACCCGAGCTAACTTGGGCTATCCTGGTCCTCACACGATTAGCAATCTAATAGCCTCCCTACCAACTGGTGATATATCTGGTATCAGCATCTACCGACCCAATTTTAGGTTACTCAACGGTACTTGATTATTACATTGTGACAAGATATACTATCCTCGGGTTATAACCGAACCAATAAACTTAATGGTCCTTATAAAAATTATACTTAATTTAGGCTAAAGCAAGGGTTCCATGTATGAGATTTCGATTATATGATTTAGCCACCTACCAGCACCTAAAATATGACTAGCGAGGGAGGTGTACGGGGGATGAGGTCTACTCACTGAAGCTTAAAAGTTGGATACCGCACACTTTAACCTGGGGTACAAGCTTTAAGTTACTCAACCCTTACAACAATGGATAGTGTAAGCTTAGCGGGGAGACATCTTGAAGCAACTTACGGCGGTTACGATTAGCTGGCAATACCGGTTGAAGCGTAAGGTTTATAATCACAGGTCGTTGTAAGATCATCTGGTGAATGTTAGATACTTATAGGGGTAAGGTAGTAATTTAGGTTTCAAGGTTAAGGTTTAAAAAGGATTGTTGGGTAGCCAATTTTTTTAAAATCTTTCGTAAAGTTGAGCGCAGGTGGAAAAAATTTTTAAAGTTTAAAGGCTCTTACATAGTGAAACCGAGGCCATTGATTTATTGTGGGCCGATTTTTAATTTTAAATAAGAGCGAAAACTATCCTCTCTTCCTTTTAATTTAATTTTGTTTATGAGATCAAACCCATAAAATCGATCAGGTACTGATCCATGATAGGTCCAATTTTATCATTTAAAATTTAATCCGAGATGGCGATCCAACCCTTAGCTGATTTTTTAATAGGTTGCGAGGATGATGGGATAATAAGGTAAGTACCGATCGTACGAAAAGGTCGAATCCATTTCACATTACGAATCTAATCAGCTCAGCTATAATACCCCAACCCCGAAAGTAAAATTGGATGAGGGCAGTTAAATTTAACCTAAAGTGGGGGGATAAATTTGATTGGTCAATCGGCTCCGAATCCGCGTTTAAAATTTTTCGACCTTAAGGGGAAAGGGGAAATTTCGGCCGGTTTTTAAAAGTTGGGATCGTCACATGATCATGGGTAGCTTCTTCCGGTAGGGTGGGATGGATCCATGGCGTCATGATTGGAGGATGACGAATCGATGGGGAGTCGGACGCGTCATGAGGGGAGATGGACGCGTACGTCGATGGTAGGGGGGATAGGTGGGCGGGAAATTCTATCCCCGGAAAAACCTCGAGTGAAAAATTTTACTGATCAGATCTATGGGGCGGATGATTTCATACCTTTTCATACGTTAGGCGGCCACATCCGGAGTTACTTGGGAGTTTGGAATCTCATCAGTCGAGGTACTATCGCTTTCAGGGTGGGGAACCGGTTAACGGAGTTTTGGTCCAGATCCAAGCTTAATCTCGACCATTGAGATTTTGTGATGCGACGTTATAGGGCAACTATAGCTTTACCGAAATTTACCGAGAAAGAATTTGAAGGTATCACCTTTTTTAGCGGGGGTGGATTTTATTGACGGATGGAAATTTGCGGGAAAGAGGGCAATGAGATGTTTACCCGAAGCTTAAAGGCTAGGGTCAAATTCTGGTACGAATCGGAGGATGAATCGGATGGACCAATGGAAGGCGGTGGAAATGCACGCTAGGAGCACCGTAAGCGCACCGAAACTTTCGGAGGCAGATGACAACACCGCAGATGGCGCAACGCGAAGGTCTGGCTCCATTGGGTAGGAGGAGGACATTGGCCAATTTTGTTACCATTCGCGATGGGTGGGGGTACGGACGATGATTCGCTGCACCAATTCCCTGGTTGGAGGGTATAAAGGTAGTGTTTATCGTGAGGCCAATCCAAATATTGATATTGGATTTCGATGGCCCAGGAGACCTCACCCCCCGCACTATGCCAAAGGACAAATGAGATGTACAGCTACATGGATTTCTACCCCGCACACCAACTCCAGTTCTCCAACGCCAACATGTTTCCCATCCACTCCATCGCACCCGAGGTGATGGGCGGCGCGAAGGAGGAGCCTCTAAACCAACCCTACTTTGGCCAAGCTCAAGCCTTCTACCCCATCGCCAACGACCCATTCCCCCCACTCGCCAGCGCCAGCAACAAGCCTAAGCCGTTCCTACTCGCCCCCCACTACGCCAAGCCGACGGGTCAGCCCCTCCGAGGTAACCAGGAGCGGGAGTACTACCTCAACCTCCAGCTGGAGCCACGCTCCAACGACCCACCCAAGCACACCTACGCCACCCTCCTAGCCTACGCCATCCTCCACTCCCCCGAGGAGAAGATGACGTTGGACCAAATCTACACCTGGCTACTTGAGCACTACCCCTACTTTGAAACCTGCGAGAAGGACTGGCGCAACTCCATCCGCCATAACCTATCGCTCAACGTCATGTTCGAACGGGTGCCACGCCACATCAACGAGCTGGGCAAGGGGTCCTACTGGACGTGCCGCCCCGAGAACGCCAAGAAGCCGGACCCCAACGATACCCTCTACGCCCGCAACCCACGCCGGGTGCGCAAAGCTCGCCCCTCCCCCCACTACTTCCATTCTAATGCCCAGGACCCCTTCATGGGCCAGTACCCGAACTTCCCCCTCCAAACCAAACTCCAGCGCGCGTCGTTACCCCCCCTCCATAACCAGTTCATGACGAACCAGTTCCAGCCCACCTACCCCTACCCGAACTACCCGTACCCCAACCCACCCTACTACCCATCCTCCCAACCCACCTCCATCGACCAGTATCTACCCCCCACCCCGTCTCCAATAACTG